>CAUYON010005035.1:0-14641 GCA_963573935.1 Arctocebus calabarensis | reverse complement strand
CTCGGGCTGCTATAAAGAAATACTGCAGACTGGGTGGCTTAAACAAAAGAAATTTATTTTCTGGCTCGGTGTCTGTGGCTCAATGGGCTAAGGCACCAGCCACGTACACCTGAGCTGGCAGGTTTGAATCCAGCCCGGGCCCGCCAAACAACAATGACGGCTGCAACCAAAGAATGGCCAGGCGTTGTGGCGGGCGCCTGTGGTCCCAGCTACTTGGGAGGCAGAGGCAAGAGACTCGCTTGAGCCCAGGAATTGGAGGTTGCTATGAGCTGTGATGCCACTGCACTCTATCCAGGGTGACAGTTGGAGGCTCTGTCTCAAAATAAAAAAAAAAAAAAAAAGAATGCCATTTATTAATACTTTTCTCCAGGGCACTCTGCTGGGGCCTGGTGGTCCCCGGGCAAGTCTGCTGGACAGGCGTTGTTTTTACACCATGCAAAGTTTCTGCCATGGGCTGAACTATGTCTCCTTCCCCCAATTCATATATTGAAGCCCTGACCCTCATTGTGATTGTGTTGGAGAAAAACACATAGGCTTAAATGAGGTCATAAGGGTGGGTTCTGATAGGATTAGTGTCCTATCAGAGATGACTTTGGAGAGTCTCTCCCTCTCTCATCTTTCTCTCTCTTTCTCTCCACCCTCCACCATGTGAGGATACAGATAGGGTCAGACGTCACCAGAAAACAAATCACCTGGCCCTTGATCTTGGACTTTCCAGCCTCCAGAACTGTCAGAAATTTCTTTCTTTTTTTTTGAGACAGAGCCTCAAGTTGTCACCCTGGATAGAGTATCGAGCCATCACAGCTCACAGCAACCTCCAATTCCTGGGCTCAAGTGAGTCTCCTGCCTCTGCCTCCCAAGTAGCTGGGACTACAGGTGCCCGCCACAACGCCCGGACATTTTTTGGTTGCAGCCCTCATTGTTGTTTGGCGGGCCTGGCCTGGATTTGAACCCGCCAGCTCAGGTGTACGTGGCTGGCGCCTTAGCCCATTAAGCCACAGGCGCCGAGCCTCCAGGGCAACTCTTAAAGCCACAGCCAAGGAAGAAAAAAGGGAGTCAATTGAAGAAATTCCCCCCCTCCAAGATGTAGACAAGAACTGCTGCCCGTAGCAGATGGAGGCAAGTTCCTGAGAGCAACTGTCAGTGGCCTCAAGGAAACCATGTTGTACCCTAGGGAGGGGAGAAGCAGACTGGCCTGAGGTCTCAGGCAGCCTCTCCCTCCAGCGTTTATTGTCTCTCTGCTTTACAGTCTACCAGCAAGACTTTCCCCTTTGCACATGGTGCTGTTAGGCAGGGACCACATCTGCAGGCAGCAGATACAGGCCAGAAACGTGCTTCTTAGGGGGAGAAACTGAGACCAATCAGGGAAAAGGACTGCAGAGAAACACAGAACACCCCTCAATCATGTACATCAATCACCTGGTGACAAAGAGCCCACCCCTCCTGGGAGTCCTCCCCAACCAGGGCCATATAAGACAACCACCTAGGAGGTTTCAACGTCTTTTCCACTGACCCATTCTTCCCTTTGAAATGTGTTTTTGCTTTGTATAGACTCCTTCTTTTCTGAAATAAAAGCTGTTTGGTGGAATTGCTTCCTATCTGTGATCACTCCGTTGCACCGGCCTTGCTTATGATTCTTTCAAGCAAGGAGCCAGAGAACCAGGACAGCTGTCTGCCAGACCAGACAGGGTTCCCTCTCTGAGAGACACCTACTGTCTGCTCCTCTTGATCCACGCTCTCCATTCCTCCTCCATGCTCTCATCCTGGGAGCCTGACCTGGGTGCTTTTATCCATTTCCCACGGATGGGGACTTCCTGGTTAGGCTTGATTAATAGAGACAGAGGGCGGGAGCCAGGCAGGCAGCAGAAGGGAGGGAGCAGTGAAGGTATTTATTGTCCTGCTCCTTCCCTCCCAGGTTCTTTTAAGCTAGCTATGCCCCACACCTAAAGGGCGCTGCTCCCTGAGCGGTAGCTTCCTCTACACTGGGCCTTGAACTAGGGACCATTCTTTCTCTATCAGTCCTAAGCACTTGAGGATAACATCTCCTCCTCTGCCCCTCACCACCACTGCTCCAGGTTCCCTCACTATGACTTTTAAAAATACCACCCTCCTTTCATCTACGTAGATTACTCCATCTGTCTCCTACTAAGACCCTGACTGAAATTCTCCTTCCCACCTTCCACCTCCTTAGAGTTTAGAAAAATGAGCCTCAGAGAAGTTGAATTGCTAACTTTCTCTAGACTTACAGCTAACAAGTAGCAGAATCAGGATTTGAACCCAAGCAGAGATTTATCTTGCGCCCCCTGAGCTGTGCTGCCTCACTCATACACTAGGATACAACTGCAATTCTACTTCTCTGCACCTGTCAAAATCCTACCCACCCCGTACAGCATGAGTAAAGCTGCCCTCCTGCATCACATTTTCCTCCTTGCCCCAAGCTCCATAAACAGCTCCTTCCCATTAAGCAGAGTGTCCGTGCCACCCCCTGTACACATGCCAAACACCACCTCTTTCTGTCCTCGAAGTAGCTGGTGTGCATTCTCTTCTCCCATGGATGGAAAACCCTCTGGAAGGATAGAAATTATGGCTTCTAATGTTCCCATTGTTCTCAGCCCATAGTAAATACAGTGGCCTGAATTAGTCAACTGAATGAATGATGGAGACAGAATTCCTTCTCCATCAATAGCTATATTGTCCGTCAGAGAGAGTAATTGCCCCAGTAAATCCATGAGTGGCTCTTAAATTTAATTTTTTTTTTTGAAAAAATTGAGTAGTGGAAAAAAGTGGTAAACTCTCTAAGCAAATAACTGTCACCTGGAAGCAGTCACAGTTGGCCCCACAGGTTCTAAATCTGAGGGTTCAACCAACCACAAATTGAAAATATTTGAAAAATAATTACAATTTAAAATGACAACACTTGATAAATAATACAAGTTTTAAAAAACAACATAAAAACTATTTACAGGGTGACGCCTGTGGCTCAAGGAGTAGGACACCGTCCCCATATACCAGAGGTGGCAGGTTCAAACCCAGCCCTGGCCAAAACTGAAAAAAAAAAAAAAAAAAGTATGTAAATTGTATTAGGTATTATACATCGTAAGTAGTCTAGAGATGTTTTTAAGTATCTGGGAAGATAGACAGAGGTTATATGCAAATATGAGACCATTTTATATCAAGGACTTGAGCATCCTCAGATTTTGATATCCACAGGGTCCCTGGATTGATTCCTGAGGATATGGAGAAATGACTATATTTATAATCTCGGAATTGCTTATAGGGAAACTACAGTAAAAGTTGATATTAAATAGAACTCTATTATTGGAATAGCTTTCTCAAGGTTGGTGTTTTTTTTTAATATCTTTTAAGTTCAACAAACAGAAATGCGGGGTTTTAGGGTGGCTGCTATAGATATTAACATAAGCAGCTTTAGGATTAGTGGAAAATACTGTACCATGTCCTAGCCCTGCACCCTTCATAAGCTATGTACCTTCTCCCACTAGAATCTCTTCAGAAAAATTCCAGAGACATTTCCTTTATCAGCAAAGCCTAGTCAAGATTCCTGTAAAAGTTTTACAGTGTATTAGCTGTTGCTAAAAAGCTCAGTGGCTACAAGAGAAATTTCTGGGGCTAGACTGCCCAAAAATTTGGGTTCAAATCTTGGTTTTGCTACTTGTTAGCTGGGAAGTCTTGGGAAAGTCAGCAATTTAACCTATCTGGGCTTAGTTTTCTTACCTGTAGATGGAGGTGACATATGTACTCACCCACCTCACCTCACCAGGGATTAAATGAAGTAATATCCATGAGCATCTAGGACAGACTTGATATACGCCCTGAAAGTCCCCAGAAAGTCACCATACATAGGGAAAATGTGAAGTGGTAGACAAATATGCCTTTATTTACAAAACAGTATTATAAAACTTTACAGTTTGCCTTATAGTGGAGTGCCAGGAGATAAAATTTATTTTGGACGCTGGAGCAACCTTTTCTGTACTTCTCTATAGCCCTGATCTTTTATCTCCCAAATCCATAACTATAACCGGCTCTGGAAAGCTGGTTACCAAATTTTTCTCCCAGCCTTTATGCTGCAATTGGATTGACTTGCCGTTCTCTCATGCCTTCCTAATCATGCCTGAAAGTGCTGCCTGAAGTCCCTTTTGGGGATGGACATACTAACTAGAACAGGAACTTTTCCCTCCTGGAGATCTAGTTATGATCAAAACTCTTCCCTCTAATTCACCTTCCCTAACCCCAACTTGGGAAGTCCCCTTTCCTGTTATCTTGTCTTCTTCTACTGTTAAAGTTATAGGAGTCGATTCCTGCATACATCATTCATGGGTAAAATCCTGGAACCCTCCATCTTCAATGGAGGCAGACAGTGAAGACAGCCAACCACAGACCACCTACACTTGTGAGCCAAAAGAAAAGTTTGAAGTTATTATTCAGGAAACAGCAAAAAAAAAAAAAAAAAAAAAAAATTCCTAATATGGTTTTCTTTTAGCATCACTGAATAAGTGCTCCTGACCTGACGCTGCTCTACCTTTACCTATTACTGATTATACTAATGAGATTTGTGTTTTCCAGAAATGTCATCAAGCCACACTCAATAAAGATGGTTCCAATCCATGAACCCCTGTATCACTCTCCCTCCAGAGAAACCCCAACTGTCCCCTTCTATCATCACCTGATTCAGCAGGAAGCAGTTAGATACAGTCTTCGCCCCTTTTCCCTAACAGCAGTTAGGGTTTCTACTCGGAGAGGGAGAATTGATGCAGGACATTTGGCGCCCTGGCCAGCTCAGTGGACCTGGTGGACCTGCTGCCTCCTCCTTGGCAGTGTCAGTGGGCTCAATGACTGGCAAGGAGGGGGACTTCCAACCCCCACTGGAGGCTCCAATAGCCAAAAAGGTTGGACAACTGCTGAGGAGTCACTTGTGCCTAGGTGTCTCCTTCACTTTGCACTTGGGGCTAAATGTAGAACCCCCTTTCCCTGTGCCTAGGTCAGTTTCATGTGAATTTCCTGGGCCTCAATTCCATGAATGGACTGTGTCCATTCATTGATGCATTCATTCACTTTGCCCCGAGGGGACTGTGCTTGTTCATTGATACATTCATTCACCTTCCAAATAAATTAATTAATTAAAAAAAAACTAGATGGTTTTATAAGCTCTCTAGAAAAATTTCCACATTACTAATTCTTATCATCTTTGAATTGACTTTAAATATAATCAAGGTTGAGTCATACAAATGACATTAAAAGTTATTCTCAAAAATATGTAGGTACAGAATATCCTTAATAAACTTGATTGGCTCAGTCCATTTTACCAAGCTTTTACTTCTTACCTGAATAACTGCTCATAAGTTAATTTTAATCCATATCAATCATCTTTCTGATATTTATAAAGGTTTATACAACCCATGAAGGGAAAACAAATTCAAACTGTTACATTTAAAGCCAACTTGACTTCTAAGCTCATATACCACCCAGTTTTCATATGCATGGTTGAAAGAAACAAGAAGTCATCACAGAGAACTGTGTATATTGTTAGAGACGCAAAATAACATGATATGAATAATTATTTCATATCCAATAGTATTAAATATAAAAGTTCCTATTTTTGCACAATTAAAGTAAATCAACATGTCACCAGAACTCCTTTTGTTAGCAAACTTGCTGAGACGAATAGAATGCTGAGGAAAAAAATGGCTAGGATGGGGTCTGCAAAATTAAAGATGTTTTTCTGAACCCCAAGATGCAAGGCCAGCCATACTCATGTGACATGTGGACTATCAGACAACTCCTTGACCACAAATCTTGCTCTTGGCAATGATTGGTGAGCCATTTGTAAAACGTGTGTTGAAAATAGCAAATTCAGATGAGGAATGGAAGTTAAGTTGCCATAAAAGACTGGCAGAGACTCAACACCTTATTTATCAGCATGTCTGTGATGAGAAACCTTCTAACACTAATAAAAGATAAAAGGCAAAAATATATAAAACACAGCACTGACTACAACTCCCTGTTAATTTTTGACCACTATCTGCCTTATTAACAGTGCCTCGTGATCTGGAGCAGACCCCTTTCTTTTGGCTCCTGAAAATTACTGCAGTAAGTTCCATCTTCAAACACGTTCAAGGATCTGGTTTAACCGGGACCTTTTTATTTGATCGCTGCCAATAGGCGGTCCTACAGTCTTTTAAGATGTCAGTGGACTGCTTCCCAAGCAGATCAAATTGAAGTTTAATGAAAACCTCCACCATTTACACGGAACTGAGAAGAGAACTGAGGTTTATTTTCTTCTGTGGCTTACATTGGAAACACAGAAACTTCCTAACCAAGGAGAAAAATGGAACTCATCCAACAAGAGAAGTCTTAGTTTCTTCATGCTAGAAGAACATAATTATCAACTGTCAAGAACATGAGAACATTTCGGAGCATGATGACAGTCCACGTGCTTCATTTTCAGCGAGGTGAATTTAGTGGGGTTGGATGGTGTGGGTATTTCTAGAGGTTTTACCTGAGGTTTGGCCAAGCATTGTTTGTGAACACAGCAATAGCTTCTCCCTCACACTTTTTTACACTTCACAGAGCATGGTCCATATTGAATGAAAGGAGACAGATTAGTGTGAAGTCTAGACTTCATGTGCTGACTTGCTCTCTTTGTTAAGTCCTGGTCATTTATGTGAGGTCTTTATAGTTTCCCCAAACATCTCGCCTTCAGCCTTGTCTCCCTTGCCCTGGCTACAAGTGAGCTCAGTCAAACAGTGCCAGGCAGGACCTAAGAGCAAGCATGTGGGACCATGAACTCTGTTCTCCCCTAAGCGTTTCTGTTCCTCAGAGGCCCATTATCTTCAGTTACCTAATTTTCTCATTCTAAAACAACTCCAAGAGGGCTCTCATCTACTCACTGGTTTCGAATATTTGAGTTGATATATTCCCATAAATTCCAAAGATGTATATCCAAAAGTTCCTTGGATGTTTTATCCAGTTGCTCAATGTATATATGAAATTCTATATATTTAAATGTATCATCCCTTCCCCCCTCACCCTCATGAAAAGAGAGAGAGACAGAGACAGAAAGAGGGAAACAGAGAGATGGGCAGGCAGAGGTAATCTCCTGTTTCCGAGGATGGAAGGCATGTATGGGTGAAAGGAATGGCGTATATTTATTCTCAAGGTCATATTCATGGATATCATTATTTGCAATGCCTTTTCCCTTAACTCACTTGTCCTCTTACTCTTCCCCACCAAACCTGCCATTAAACTAGCAATGAAGTCCTTTCTGAGTCCTCAACGTCTCATATACATAATATTCTTAAGTCACACTGGCCTGCCTTGAAGTCAGGCCTCCATCATCTCTGCTCTGGACCAGCACCATAATCCCCAGCCTTATCTCCCTTCTTTCTCTAAAAACTGATTCTTATTTTCTAAATTTTTTCAGAGAAAGTCTGTTTGAAAAACTGAAAGTTATTTCCATTTCCCAATTGCTCTTTATTCTTTGCAGAATAAAATTCTCAACTTCTCAAGATTCTAACTACTGTCTTTTTTCCTCTCTAGACTCATCTAAATGCCTGAACTGAACTCTCCAAACAACTCACCTTTCTGCCACTCACCTTTCTGCCAAGGTCACTCTGCACTATTTGACGTTCCTGGAGTTCACCATGCTCTTTCATGCCCTCAAGTTCTCCTGCACATGCTGGTCTTTGGTTTGGCTGAGTCTGACACATGCTTTACAATGTCACCTTCTCCAAGAAATGTGTCTGTCCCCAAGAGGATGAGTGAGATTCTGCACACTCCTCCAGCACTCTGAGTTTACCTCTTATCTAGAAATTACCTCTTATTACTCAAGGACACATCCCCTCAAGGCAGTCCTGGCTACTTGAGAGGTTGAGGCAAAAAAATCTCTTCAACCCAAGAGTTTGAGGTTCCTGTGAGCTATGACACCACAGCACTTTGAGGGTGACATAGTGAAACTCTCAAAAAAAAAAAAAAAGGATAGGAAGCATGTCGTACTTTTTTGTATTTCTAGGCCCAACAAAATGCTTATATGCAGTAGGCATCCAAGGTATGTTTAACTCATTAACAAATAGGATTCTTCAGATGCTACAGCCAGCTTCAGATACCCAAAGAGTACCAAAGAAACTAAAGAGTTAATGTTTATGTTCTTGTTTGTATAATTTATATCATGAATAAAATAATTTCAGAGAAATTTCTTTTGTACACAATTTAAAGCCTAAAAGAATTAACAAAAGGTTTTTAACAGTTCAAATAATGTACATATGTTGACAAAGGCACAAATCACCCAAGTGTAACTACCGTGTAAATCCATATGAATGCAAACATTCCCCCTAAAAAGCGAAATTAGTATTCACCCATGTAACAAATATTTAATGAACACCTCTTATGTTTGATGCTGGGGTTTTGAGGCTGAGCATATGGAAACCTCTTGTAGTTTACACTATTGTCTGATAAACAGATTAATCAAATACGACCATTAATGGGTTTATAATTATACAATAGACTGAGTACTTCAATGTGTTTTCATGAGAAAGCAAACTAGTTTAGACTTAAGGCAAGTTGGTCTAAATTAGGCAAAGGGGAAAAGGAGGGAAAGCATTTCAGAGAAAAAAGCATAGCAGTGAAAAGCACTCAAGGCAAGAGCAGGAGGAACTGAAAAGCGATCTTATTGCTGGAGGGAGAGTGCATGGATGTGATGTCTGAGCAGCAGGCTGGTGTGTAACCATGCTGCTCCTTATAAGTGAAAGGGATTGGAACACGCCATCTCCCAAAGTATACCATTTTTGTATATTGATTAATTAGAGGTAAAGGCAGTTGAGAAACAGAAATTGCAGGGAGGGCTTTTAAACTTCTCATTTCTGCATAAAAGCAGAGCAAAAATTTCCTGTGAAAAAGATAACCATCTGGTACCAGGAAGAGAAGAATGAATACCTTACCACCTGTGATAATGATGGCCAGATGAATCTGCATAAACAAACATGACTAAAATTATCCTTATCTTCCATTAGTTTCCCTCATATTTTTCCCACTCACTTTCTCACAATTAACTGCTTTTAGAAGCCCAAACCCTTTTTCTTTATTTAGTCACTTTTCCACATTTTATCACTTTTTGTTAAAATGGTATATGAACCCCTACAACTAACCATTGTTTTAGATTTTTCACTTTTTGTTTAAGAAACACACTCCTTCATGTTACACAAAAATATTAACATCAAATAAAATATGTGTGGGCTTTTCTCTCCTTAATCTGTCCTTTGTTATGTTAATTAGCAGGACCAACAAAGAGATTATAAGAGAGGAGAGGAAATGTTTTTCTTCCCTTACAGAGGTAATGTCAAGGATTTTGGTCTTAAAATAAGAGAAGGCTTTTACTTTTTAAAATTAGGAAGATTTGCAACATAAAATTATCACTGTAGATGCCCTTTGGAGAAAGAGGGTATTAAGTACCAGGTAGATGTGGAGACAAATTAGGAGCTGGTGCAATAGCTCAGGTGAGTGAAGTTTGAACTAGAACAAAACAAGGGTAAATGGTCACAAGCCAAGGTATTTGATGACTAGTTAGAAGAAAAACTTGAGAGCACTTGTGGATGGAATGGACATGTGAAGGGAGGCTATAGGAATAGAGAATCAAGGTAGCTTCAGCATTTCTGGAATGTGCAATCATCAAGACAGAGAACAGGGATGAGGCTGAGGATAAGATAATAAATTTCATTTTAGACATATCAGGTTCAAGGTTTCTTTAAATTATTCAAGTGGAAAATATAGCATGAGAAGTTGACTTTACCAGAGTTCTAAGGAAAGGTCTGAATTAGAGATATGCATTTGGAATGCTGCATGAGATTTATAATTAAAAGTGATAGGCATGGATGACATTGCCTTGGGGAAAAAAAAACACAGAGTGATATGTCCAGTGATGTGTTGCTACCCCAGTTACTTTGGGAATAGTCAGTAGTCTATGGTGTTCTCTTCTTTTAATCCTTTGCTGAGCTCTCTAAATTGTGTGAAAATATAATCTTCAAATTTTAGAGGAGAAGAAAAGGCAATAGGTTACTCAAGGTCATGCTACTTTTCAGAGGTAGAGAAGACACAACATCTTAGGTCTTTTTGATGAGTACTCCAAAGGGTAGGGAGTGGGCTGTGCTGGGAGAATCCCTAGTGACCAGAATCCTACAGGTTTGACTGTAATGATGAAACAACACAGGTTCATTGTGTAAAGACCAACACATGTGTGGGCAACTCATGGTGGTGCTGAGAAAGAGAATGAGATTTTGCATTGGACCTATTGTGGTTTAAATATTAGTGAACTGGGCAAAATTGAGCCAAAATCTTGAAATCTGAGACCCTTTATTTCTTTCTTTAGAAAATGGAGATAAACAATAACTGCTTACAGTGTTGTAAGGAATAAAACTAACATATTGAAAGCCACTAACTACATAGTAGATTTCCAAATTACTAATATTTTCCTCCAAAATAATGAAGTAAAAATATATGGCATCATAATAACAACAATTTATTATTAAAAAAAAAGTTCATGGGTTCATTCAAATCATTTTAAAACATTATATATTGGTTGAAGTATTGAAAAGGTAGTTATTTCTCTCATCAGAATATAAAGCCTACTTAATATATGTTATATTACACTTAAAATCTAAAAAGCATCTATGATTACAAACCACCTATGAGCTAGATCCAAATAATATTCAATATTAATATATTTTCTAGAAATAAAGCACAAAATAAGCCCCTTACTATTTTTATATCTTATTAAACAACTAAAAATCTATGTTATAAGTTTTAATTTATTTCAATATGCAGATAGCCAATGTCAATGGTACATTTGCAAAATATGACAAAAAATTGATGAAATATCCTTTAAAGTATAAAATTAATTATTTCCTCTTTTATTCATAAACTTCTATACTCTAGATTTGGATCTCTATTCTGCTAAATTCAGAGTTTAAATACAAAGGGTTTTGAACTGATATGAGCATCATAGTTGGCTTTACCAAAGATTTAAGATGAGAGGACTAATAAACATTGTAAGCTACAGGATATGAATTCTGAGGAAATAGCTCGCATGCAAGAATAAGACTTACGGGATTCATTTAAAGAAAATCTTCAAGCAAAATCTTCAATATATTCTTAGCTTTATAGTTATTTTTCCCAATTTGAAGATACAGTTGCTCAAAAATTGCGTGAGAGTTTCATAAAACTTTAATGCAGTAATATTTGGAAAAAATCTTTTAGTTTATTTATGATGGACTGTTCAAGTCTTAGACAACATGTAGCCTTACTTTAATGGAGTATTCTGGGGAAAATCACTCCTTAACACAGTAGATAGTTCTCAGATTCCTCTTTAGGACTTATTCCTTATTTAGCTCCAAAATACGACTGGAAGCAATTTGCAATAGTAATACCCCCCACACTAAATTAAAACAACAACAACAATAAAAGGTAGACAAAAAATCAATTAGAAGGCAAAGGAAGGTGGATATGTACACATATCAGTTATCAATCCGCTGGAAAATAAATGAATGAAATATTAAATTTACCAATGAACTTCTTGGCAACTAGAGAAAAAAGCGAAAGGAAAATACAAGTTGTACATTTCCTTTTGTTTTAAAAAGGAAAAGTCAAGTTTATTTTCAAGGATACAATATTCTTAGTAGTTTATTATAGAATAAATTTATTTCATTGATCACCCCATTAGAAACTCAAAAACACAGAGTAAATATCTTTGACTATGAATTTCCAAAAGTTACATAATATGACCCATGGAAAACCCCATGTCTCCTTCCAATATTGCAACAACAGTAACAACCGGAGAATCACAACTTGTGGGCGAAGTCAGGATATGCTATGTGGGAAGTAAACTACCTCAGATCTCAGCAATTATTTTCCTTTCTCTTCCCCTACCTCCATTTAAAAAGTTTTTTAAAATTTTTTCTTTTTGCCACTTGTTGATAATCTATATTAAAAAGAAAAGAAAAGCAAAAGAGAAAAAGAGTTACCTGATGATGAGCAAATAATTTTGTATCAACTTATGGTAAAGTCTTTATTAATGTCATACACAAACTTTAGAAAAGTATTTCTTTCAGTAATTAAGAGCATATAATTCAGGTTCTTTGCTGAAGATCAGATTACAAAATGACAACATTTGAACAGTTCTACTTCCATAAGTGACTATTTTTGTTGTTGTTATTGTTTTGAGACAGTTTCACCATGTCACCCTCAGTAGATTGCCATAGCGTCACAGCTCACAGCAACCTCAAACTCATGGGGTTAAGCAATTTGCTTGTCTCAGTCTCCCAAGTAGCTGGGACTACAGGTGTCTGCCACAACACCCAGCTATATTTTTGTTGTAGTTGTCATTGTTGTTTAGTAGGTCCAGGTCAGGTTCAAACTTGCCAGGCAGGTGTATGTGGCTGGCGCCTTAACCCCTGAGATACAGGCGCATAGCCCATAACTGACTTTTTTAACCTCTCTGAACAGAACTCCACTTCGTCCATCACAGCAGTTCAGCATGTGGTACCAACCTATATGTAATATATTTCTCCAGTAAAATTAAAATTTTTGCTCTTAAAAACCAGTATAATAACTGGAACATAGTGAGAAATGGATCAGTGTTCATTGAATTAAAGTAAAATAAAGGCAAATATAATTAGAAAATATTACCATCTAAGACTAGCAGATGCCAATACCATTATTTTAAAAAGATATATTCCCTGGTTCCCTCCTAGTCCTAAAGCATAAGAATATCTATAGTTAGAGTTTGGAAATTTGCATTTCTAAAAATCTCCCCAGCAGCCTTTGACCCAGCCCACAATGTCAATTCCCCTTTTATGTCATTTTGTGCAGACTCATATTTTTTTTTACAACTATAAGGACTTGTGCACAATACATATGCTTTAGAGGATGACTCCTGGATATAATTTGAAGAAATATTGATGTGGGAAAAGTATGAATTAACAAAGGGAAGTAGAGAAGGCAGCAGAACAAAAGGTAGATAGATGTTTAATGGTGGAGGCTTGGGGGTGAGGAAAGGGAAAGGTTGTCTAGTATCAGAACCGTCCCCTTGATACTGCATTGTTTTATTTTATTTTGTTTTAATTTAAAAATAATAATTGTACTTATTCATAGGGTATGTAGTAATGTTTCAATACATACAGGGTATAGTAATCTGATCAGAGTAATTAGTGTATCCACCATCTCAAACATTTATCATTTCTTTGTGTTGGAAATGTTTAATACCCCCCTTCTAGCTCTTTGAAACTCTGTAGTACATCATTGTCATCCTACAGAGGCATAGATCACTGGAATTTACTCCCCCATCTGGCTGTAATTTTATCCTTTAAACATCTCTCGCTGTAAATTTCCAGGTGACATTCATACTATTGGTCCACAGAAGTATCAAGATTTTATGGAGCACAGATGGGTGAGCCAAGAAAGTTACAAAAACGTATCTGAGATCCTTCCTTCCCTGTGGAACAGATCGTAGCGTTACACTACCCTCCTCTCACACAGCACAGGCCTCCGTCACTGTTAGTTGTTGATGCCATTATGGGTGACAAAGTGAGAAAATCCCTTATTTCATTAGTAGCTCTGCAACAGAACATGACACAGGCCCAGAGAGTGGAGGGACAAGCAGGAAGAGCCAGGAAAGTGAGTGGCTGAAAGATCACAAATTGGGTCACAAAAGAACAGAGGAATGAAAAATCTCCAAGGACCAGAAGAAATATCTGGGAAGAAAAATTGCAAAAAAAAAAAAAAGACTAAAACTTCCAATAAAGTGGATGGGGCTTGAGAATATTATAATCTGAGAATTTCAATTTAAAGAGGCTGACAAACTCTAGACATAATACCAAACATACCAATTAAATCTGTGACAAAGCATCTAATTGAACCTGTGAGCAAAAAAGCTCCTGAGAGGTTTCTAAGAAACAAAAAATGGTAATTCAAACCAAATCACAGTAATATAAAATAATGTCATGATATTCTCTCTCTTCTTTAGCTACCACTGTTGTTTTACATTAGTGAACATTAAAACAATTATCAGAAATTTCAGGGTTCTTTGTCAATCTCTATGTCCTATCTTATTTTTTAATTAAAATATTAACATTGTCAACCAAGAGTTCTTCCCACAGTTTGCCACTGAGGTATTGTTATGCTGAACTCAATGACAAATTTTAGACTTTAACAGAGTAGTTAACTCAGACCTGTAGCCCAGTCTAATCTGATGATCAAACTGTTTTTGTTTACTCTGTATATTTTAATAAAAATTCGTGATATGGAGCATCTTTGGATAGGCCATGCTTGGTTGAATTCATCATTGTTCCCAGTACAGGTGGACAACTTAGTGAATTTATCTGCTTATACTCTGAAACAGACAAGTTCATCCCTTTTCTTGGCTCATGAAAAATGAGCTACATTTTCCTATTTATTTTTATTTTTATTTATAGTTGCCTTTTTTTTGAAAAATTTTAATTATTTTTTTTTAAAAAAATTTTTTAAAAAAAAAAAAAAAAGAAAAGAATGTTTTTTTTTTAGCTTGAGAAAGGAGACATGTGTTTCAGGTTCAAAGGCAATGTGAAGATATTGGCATTTAAGGCCTTATAAACAGCCTTGT
>CAUYON010005032.1:0-18108 GCA_963573935.1 Arctocebus calabarensis | reverse complement strand
CTAATAACAAGATTCAGCCAATATGCTTAAATATTGAGTTTGAGTGCAAAGCTTGAGGACTGCCACCAGGAAGGGCATAGACTTCAGAAAGATAGGATCAATGCCTTGAAGTGGAGAGGTTTAAGAGTTTTTTTTTTTTTTAAGAGACAAAATCTCAGTTTATCACCCTCGGTAGGGTGACTTTTCGTCACAGCTCACAGCAACCTCCAACACCTTGAGCTTAGGTGATTTTCTTGCCTCAGCCTCCTGAGTAGCTGGGACTACAGGCACCCGCCACATTTCTGACATTTTTTTTTTTTTGAGACAGAGCCTCAAGCTATCGCTCTGGGTAGAGTGCCGTGGCATCACAACTTACAGCAACCTCCAACTCCTGGGATCAAGTGATTCTCCTGCCTCCACCTCCCAAGTAGCTGGGATTACAGGCGCCTGCCACAATGCCTGGCTATTTTTTTGGTTGCAGCCGTCATTGTTGTTTGGCCGGCTGGGGCTGGATTCGAACCCGCCAGCTTAGGTGTACATGGCTGGCGCCTTAGCCACTTGAGCCACAGGCGCTGAGCCTTCTGACATTTTTTTAAAGATGGAATCCTCTGCAGTAGCTACCTCATGGTCCCTTAGAGGGGTTGCTCTGGACTGGTTTTTCATTTTGCCAGGATTTTTCTGCTGCTACTTCCTCATGAGTGTTTTCTTTCATCTGTTTCCTTGCCCTAATTTTCCTATCCCTTCCTCTTGCTCTTGAAGTTACTGTGCCACTGGCCTAAGGTTTCAATGAGACCTTTTGGAACAGGACCAGAAGGATGAGAAAACTTAAGAGCAAGAAAGGGAAAAAGATTTTAAAAAAACAAAAAAGAGAGGCTCAGCCCCTGCAGCTCAAGTGGCTAAGGTGCCAGCCACATACACTAGAGCTGGTGGGTTCGAATCCAGCCTGGGACCGCCAAACAGTGACAACTACAAACAAAAAATAGGCAGGTGTTGTAGAGGGAACCTGTAGTCCCAGCTACTTGGGAGGCTGAGGCGGGAGAATCGCTTAAAACCCAAGAGTTGGCTGGAGGTTGCTGTGTGCAGTGATGCCATGGCATTCTACCCAGGGCGACAGCTTGAGGCTTTGTCTCAAAAAAAAAAAAAAAAAAAGGGTCAGCACCTGTGGCTCAACGGGCTAAGGCGCCAGCCATGTACACCTGAGCTGGCGGGTTTGAATCCAGCCTGGGCCCGCCAAACAACAATAATGGCTGCAACCAAAAAAATGGCTGGGTGTTGTGGCGGGCGTCTGTAGTCCCAGCTACTTGGGAGGTGGAGGTAAGAGATTCGCTTTAGCCCAGGAATTGGGAGGTTGCTGTGAGCTGTGATGCCACGGCAATTTATACAGGGTGACAGCTTGAGGCTCTGTCTCAAAAAAAAAAAAAAAAAAGAAAAAGAAAAAGAAAAAGAAAAAGAAAAAGAAAAAAAAAAAGGAAAAAAGATAAAGGAGAGGGGGTGAATAAAAGGGAATACTGTCAAGAAGAAAGGCACAAAAAGAGGGAGACAGGAGCAATAAAGGTGTACAGTAGGGTACTTTGACCCAAACTTAAAAGCCCCCAACCTCTGGGGGGTGCTGGGTTAGGTGGTTCCCTTGAGGTCAGTAGCTCTTTGCCAGCCTGTTCAGATACAGTACCTCACCTCCACCAAGTAGAGAGGAAAGACAAAAATACTATAAATCAAACCAAAACAAACAGAAAACCTTATGGGATAAAACTGGGGGAAAAACCAAATAATAGGGGCAGAAACACTAGCAAAACTGAATTTTTAATTATTAAAGACAGCAACAATGGAAAATTATATTTAAACTAGAAAAATAAACAAAGAAAGAGAGAGGAAAAAAAAGAAAAATCTAGAGGGAAAATGTTGAAATAAAAAAAAGAAACCTCAAATCCAAACCACAAACCAAACAGTATAAATATATCTTGCTGAATATTGCCTGGGCAACAGGTGATCTTCTAGGGTATGAGATGCTAATCACAATGTTGATACAACTGTTATGAGATGGAGGCAGGAGGCTTCTCCTACTTTCTCAAACCCTGCAAATCTCTCCTCAGTCCGCTTAAAAGACACTTTAAACCATTAACCATGGCTAAGTAGAAGCTTTCCCAGGAAAGTACTTGTCACTGGGACCTCTCCTGAAGTGGCTGCCCGCTTATCCAGTGCGCCAAAACTGGTCTCACTCTTTGCCCCTGAGCCCCTGAGGGCCGAGGCTACAAGGCAGCCCTGCTACTGCCAAACACTAAAATCTGCTCTTCTCTAGCATCTCAGTCCTGGCCTTCGGCACTGATCAGTCACTAGGTTACTTGCCTAAGGTCTCCCAGCCCAATTCTCGCTCTGTGACCCTGAGGGTGGAGCCTGCAGGGGCAAGTTCTCCTACAACAGCTGCACGACCCACACAGAACAATATTAGCTCCATTCTGGCTCAGTGGCTCAGTCCGGGGCCCTAGACAACACTTAAAGTCATCTGCACTCTCCCCTAAGTTCTCCTAAGGTAGTTCAACTGAGTGACCAAGTCCAAAAATCTAAAATAGCCCACAGGTAAGGCCTGCCTTGTTTGCAATCTTGCTGCAATTGTAATTATCGCTGTGGCTGCCATGGCCTCGAGACGGAATGAACGCAACCACTCACAAGTTCTCCACTGAGTCTGTACCCTTCCTGGGGTCCAGAAGTCTCTTGCTATTTCCCTGTGTCCCCAAAGGGATGTTTCTGGGCAGAGACCATAAGCCAGAGGTGCCTGGGGTCTTCTCTCCCCACTCTCACTGTGCCTGGTAGCATAGAAGTTGTTTCTCGGCCACCATCTTGTTCCCTCTCTCCATGGAATACTATTTAGCCATAAATAAAGATGGAGACTTTCCATCTTTTTTATTTACCTAGGAAGACTTGGAGAACATCCTTCTAAGTATTGCAACGGAATAGAATGGAAAAACAACCATCCAATGTATTCAACATTGAATGAATATGAAACCAGGAGATGAACAACCATAGGCCCACACAAGAGAAAAATACATTTAAATTCAAGGAGAAGGGGGAAAGGTGTGGTAAGTTCTCACCTAACAGGTACAATGTAGGGGTATATGGCACACCTCCTGGGTGAAGGGCTCAATTGCAACTTGGACTTTACCTAACAAATGCAAACAATGTAACCTAATTGTATGTATACTTATATTAATCAGAAATTAAAAAAAAAAATCTTGCTGGGATTTTTTTTTCTTTTTTAGAGACAGAGTCTCACTTTATTGCCCTCAGAAGAGTGCCGTGGCATCACACAGCTCACAGCAACCTCCAACTCCTGGGCTTAGGCGATTCTCTTCCCTCAGCCTCCCAAGTAGCTGGGACTACAGGCACCCGCCACAATGCCTGGCTATATTTCTGTTTTGCAGTTCGGCTGAGGCTGGGTTTGAACCCGCCACCTTCAGTATATGGGGGCGGGGTCCTACTTGATGAGCCACAGGCGCCGCCCCTAGACCTCAGCATGTTTTAACTATGACACCAAACTCTTTTCATTACCTTGTTCAAATTTGAAATCAATGTAAGAATATTGATTCATTTCTTTTCTTTTCTTCCTTTTCCCACTGGTTTCTGGTGATAGCTCCTGCCATTTTTTAATGGCATCAGAAAAGGCCTAAAAATTGAGAAAGGGAAAGGTTACCTCTGTAAATGGAAAATCAGAAAATGTGAAACATAGCCAATCCCCAAGTCTCATTTGGGACTCACAGTTTCAGCCATTTCCCTGCATGGCTTACTAGAAACAGGTAGTGGCAAAATAAACAGGCAGCATTTTGTTATTTTCATTTTTTTCTGACTTTTATACATGGCTATAGTATGCTTACTGACAGATTAAAGGATGACTTAGGAAAATGAAAACTGTCTATGTTATCCTTGTGTAAATGGAGTTAAAAATCACAGGACAAAGGGCTGGTAAGTTATACTCTGTAGGCTCATCTTGTCTGTCATTCTCTGGTCAACACTGACTATTCCACTAACTTCCTTGCCATATGCCTCTCTGATACACTTATATCCACCCCCACTGCCCAGAGTACATGAAGAGTTCCAAGTTCCTATACTGATAATAGTTCCCTTTCTTTCAGCTTCTCCCTCTCTTACATCTTGCTATTTGGCATGTAAATATGCTACTCATCTTTGCCATCTTAAAAAAGAAAATACTGGCTCCGTGCCTGTGGCTCAACAGGCTAGGGCGCCAGCCATGTACACCTGAGCTGGCAGGTTCAAATCCAGCCCTAGGCCTGCCAAACAACAATGACAGCTGCAACCAAAAAATGGCCTGGCGTTGTGGCAGGCGCCTGTAGTCCCAGCTACTTGGGAGGCAGAGGCAAGAGACTCGCTTGAGCCCAGGAGTTTGAGGTTGCTGTGAGCTGTGATACCACGGCATTCTATCCAGGGTGACAGCTTGAGGCTCTGTCTCAAAAAAAAAAAAAAAGAAAAGAAAATACTTCCTCCTCTGATCTCATCCCCCTATTAGCTGGCAGTCCCTTTTTCTTAGCCCTCTTTGTAGCCAAACTTATCAAAGAAGCCATCTGGGTGTTTTCTCACTCCTTTACCCCTGTGAGCATTAGCTTTCCAGCTGCTCCTGATCTGGCATCCATACTCACCCATAAGGGGCTATGTCCATCATTTACATTCACTTGAGTGTCTCCCAGGCCCTACTCAGTAAGTTGGCAAAAAAAGTTTCCTAGCTTGAAGTCATGATTCTTTCCCTCCAAACCAGTGTTTTAACAGTACTCCTCATCTCCATAAATGATACATGTTCCATTCCCCTTTCACTTAACTCCTATTTGGGTCTGTGATTAAATGTCACTTGTTTAGGGAGGCTCTCCAGGGAACTCCTTGGTCTACTTCAGGTTGCTTCCTGTTTCAGTCTTTCAAAGACCCTGTATTTCTCCTTCAATGTTTTTACCACAGTTACAATTACATATATATTTGTTTGCTTCTTTGTATTGTGTCCCCCTAGGCTGGGAGCCTCTGGAGGACAAGGAATGCTGCCAGAGCTCAAGGTGTATCTTTGACAACTTGCACAGTGTACAGATAATGTCCCGTGAGGAATAACGAATAAAGGGGATAGGTGAGCTGCCAATAATCACATTCTGGAACTGTTTATTCTAGATAAATAGCTATAGATTCCTGTGGTGAATAGATAAGAAGCATATGAAATGCAGAAAAGATCGTCCTTTCATATTAATTGACCTCCAACCCTTCCTTATGGATTTTTCTACTACCTCATTTAATCTTCAAAATAATCCTCTGAGGTAGGTATTATCTATTTTATTGTAGAGGAAAGCAAAAGTTAGAGAGGAGAAAGAACTTGTCCTAGCTCATACCTTAGCAAAGGTTAGGATTTATGCTAAGGCCAGTCTTGGGACTAAAGCTTCTCTCTTTGACATCATCTCCCTGTTCTCACAGATATATTCAGTGAAACCCCATCAAAAGCTGGCAAAATTCATTTTGCTACCTTTCTACCTCCCTTACCAACTCCTTCCATGGCTGCAGAAATGTGGCTTTTCATTTCTACTCTTTTGCTTTCTATTTCTTCTTTTGGAAATTTCCACTACCTATGGTGTTTTCCGCAAACCCTTAGATGCTAATCTTTTTTTTTTTTAAGATGCTAATCTTAAAGCCATATTTTTCAAATCAGTTTGTAAGACAACTAATATCTATTAAATTTCACTTAAAAGTAAATACCCCTGAACTACTATTTTGCAAAAAACCCATGAAAGAAAATAAAACAAGCTATTTTAACTTGTATTTTTTAAATGAATTAATTAAAGCACAAGTATCAAGAAATAAGCTAGAATGTGAATTCAGAGCTCCTGAATGCAGCGTAGGGGACCTGACCACACACCTACAAGGGTCATTGCCTTGGCCCCATTTTAATACCATTTCCAGGTGGCAGTCCCAAGTAACATGAACAAAAACTGGTACTTGTGAGGAAATTATATCTTAAAATATGTTGACGATAAATTAAAGGAGTCTCCAACGTGTTCCTTATAATAGTTATATTAACATTCATTGCTTAATACTGACTAAAGGCCTGAGAAGGGACACAAAGAAAGGAGCTTCAGGGGAAGTCTGGAGGGGCCATAAGAGAGTGGGTATGAAGAAACCTAGGTAATCACTGATCAATAGAAAAGGGCAATATTGCCTGGAGCTGAAGAGGCCAATGAAAGACTTGCAACTAATTTCAAATGGAGAGTATTTTTATCTCTGCAGGCCTTTGCATCTTCATCTCTCTTTTCTCTTCTATGAGAGGAACTCCCTTCCAACTCTCTTTGGAAGCACTCTAAACTTTTTCTTTATTCTTCTTAAATAAAATTTCTCTTTATTACACTGAAACTTACACAAGTTACTTTGCTCTCTACTCATACTGCCTGTGCTGCTCCAGTTTTATTTCCTGTTTCCATTCCTTTTTCCTTTCAATTACCGCTGTGCCTCAGTTGTGCTTTCTAGCTCAGCTGAGTATTTGAACCCAGTCAACTGGGTTCAGGGAACTGGGTTCCCCAATCCCTAAGAGACCTCATTAAGTAGACCAGATAAAATCAGATTATAGAATAAGAATTCCTTCCAAGATCTATGCACCCCAAAGGCACCATGGTTACTTCCTTGCATCTTGGCCTTTATATGTAATCAGTGAAAACATCTTTCCTTTAGGACTCTGCTCAAATGACATCTTTCTTTCTTCATAGGGCTCTTAACAGCTTTATTGTGAGACAGAGTCTTATTTGGTCACCTTCGGTAGAATGCAGTGGCGTCATAGCTCACAGCAACCTCAAACTTTTAGGCTCAAATGATTCTCTTACCTCAGCCTCCAGAGTAGCTGGGACAACAGGCACCCACCATAACTCCCAGCACTATTTTTTAGAGAGGGGAGTGGAGGGCAGTGGGGGGTAGTGGTGTGGGGGTGGTGGTGTAACAGTCTGGCTCAGGCTGGTCTCAAACTCTTGAGCTCAGGCAATCCACCCACCTTGGCCTCGCAGAGTGCTAGGATTACAGGCATGAGCCTCTCATCTGGCCTCAATAGCTTTATTCACCTACTTTAGAACACTCATCACACTGTTTTAAACACAGGCCCCTCTTACCTCCCATTTTCCGAACCAGACTAAAAAACTCTTTGGAAGGAAAGCTATTAAACTTTGTGTTTGTAAAGGAAAATTAAAAAATCTCAGGAACACCTCCCACCAAAGCCTTATGCAAAAGAGAAGGTTTATGGATAGCCAGACGCCCAGGAAAAGGCCTCAGGCATCTATGAAGGACCCTCTAAGGGTCACTCACTGGGAAATTCCTAGCTGGTCTGTTGTGAGTAAGTACATGCAAATTGTAGCTTTAGGTCTGCCAGGGCCTAGCTCCTAAAATCAAAGTCCGAGTCCACACTGATACTGCTTATTCCAAGTTTATCCTCCCAGGTGAAGAACTAAGATCATTCAATCTTCCACTCACCGAGAGACATCAGTACAACTGATTCTTTCTTTGCTTTTCTCTTCAAACCTTATATAAAATGTAGATTTCTGAACACTAACTAGAGTCTCACAAGAAAGTAACCATTTGTCTCACTGCCCACCATGTCCTCCTCCTTTTTCTTTCTGTATTCCTCTCCCTTTAAATACTAAATTTCCAAATTGCTCTTTCAGAACACAGGTCACAGGTGCTTCTGTGGTATTTTTTCCTAGGAGTGTCCTCAAACTTAATAAACCTCCACTGATTGAGACTTGCCTCACTTGTTTTGGGTGTCATGTCCTATTGCTCCTCAAGTCTAGACTAAAACTTATCAGGAGTTAAGTCATCAAAAGCACAGCAGGAGGAACCTAGCAATAAGAGATGTTCAAGAGCAACTTTTTCTGTCATTGGCCTTTCTCCCCTCAGCTTGTTCAAATTCATGAACCAAATAGCCATCAAGATAAATTAGTTCTGAGATTCAAGGATAAAGACTGGTAAAGAAATGTTTTTTCTTTTTTTGAGATACAATCTCACTCTGTTGCCCAGACTAGAGTGCCCAGTGCCAGCCTTAAACTCCTGGGTTCTGGTGGTGCCCATAGCTCAGTGGGTAGGGCGCTGGCCACGTACACCAAGGCTGGTGGGTTCAAACTTGGTATGGGCCAGCTAAAACAATGACAACTGCAACGACAACAACAAAAATAGCTGGGTGTGTTAGATAATTGCACAACTTTGTCTCCCTATCCCAAGTATCCACTGAAAAGCTCAAACTTACGCCTACGGCTCTTCGCACCAGAGCAGTAACATCTTATTGGCTGTTCTACTATCCCGTTACCTCCCCTAACCAACCTACAAAAGGTGCCCTTGTCTTTTGTTCCCTCTCTTCTCTTCTTCTCTTCTCTCTCTCTCCCCGTCTCTCCCTTTCTCCCTTCTCTCTCTCCTCTCTTCCCCTGTTTCTCTCTCTTCCCTCCTCCTTAATGCTGCTCTGCAGCTTCCCCCGCCAATAAAGACCTTTTGTACAAGCCTTGGTGTTCTGTGAGGTTTATGGTCTCTGAAAAGGAGGAGCAGCCCTAAGGGAAACAGAAATTAAGAAAACAAAGCTTAGGGCCAGAGAAAATTAACATAGGAATGAACTTATTTAACAGGCAGACAGAACCACAGGGCAGAGGGCGCCAGTGCTAATGGAGAAAGGGGGTCATGAGAAGGTAGGGGAAGTCATCTTTCTTGCAGAGTGAATGGCACTGTGTCTGAGACTAATTTTAGAATTACCATCTTCCACACCAGGTATCTGTCTTACACCAGGGACTTGTCTCTGGTGCCAGCTAGAACCAGGGTAGAAGACTCTAATGTTCCCCCAAGAACACTGGCTTTGAAAGATTTATAGGCGGATGGAAAGGAGGTTGCTGTGACTATGCGGTTTGGTTTCTGGCCTTTCTACCCCATGGGCAGCAGTAAAGAGGTAAAGTAGAGATTAAGTAAGAATGTCATACTAGATAAAGGCAACTTTAAGGTATGTAAGAAGTAAAGATTTGAGTAGTTTGGTGAGCCTTTTGACCACACCTCTACTGTTAAATTAAGCCTTGTCTTAACTTCATAGAGCTTTTTTATGTCTTTCAAAAAAATCTGAATACTCTAATGTAGTGTATACTTTTAATTTCATTCTAGTTGTCCCACGTGCTTAGAAGGGGTGTGTCAACTGAGAGCCTCTGGCCAGAGTACACCCTGGTGCCACTTGAAAGGCCTCCCTGGAAGGTATGTAGACAGATTGCCCATGAGGGTGGGAAGCAGGCTTTTCTCTGGCTCTCTTTTCACAAGGGAGAGTCACTTCTGTAGTAAAAGTAGTCCTAAGCCAGGATCTAATGTTGGTCCATCCTAGTCTGTTTTTGTGGCTCTGTGTTGTTAGTGGTGTCTTTCAATTCTTTGTCTGATCACCCAAAAACCTGCTGTTTAAAGTTATAGCATGCTTTCACTGTGAGTACAGGCACCTGCCATAACACCTGAGTAAGTTTTCTATTTCTTTCTTTTTTTAAATTTCAGTTTAGTATGAGGGTGCAATTGATTAGGTTACATCGTTTGTGTTTGTTAGGTAAAGTCCAAGTTATAGTTGTGCCCCTCACCAGGAGGTATGCTATATACCCTTATATTGTGTCCATTAGGTGAGAACCCACCAATCCTCCTTCCCTCCCTTTGCCTCCAACTTGAGTTTGTTTTTCTCTTGTGTGGGTACTTGTCTGTCTATTGGTTTCATATTAGTATTGAGTATACAAGATAACAATAGAAAAAAATTTTCCATTCTTGTGATACTTTACTAAGTAGAATGTGCTCCAGCTCCATCCAGGTTAATACAAAAGTTGTAAAGCTTCCATTTTTAAAAATAGATTTTTCCATTTTAGTAGAGATGGGGTCTGGATCTTGCTCAGGCTGGTCCAGTCTGGTTAAAATTTTTAGGACATCTGAGACAATGGGCAAATTTTCCTTAAGAGATGACCTGGCAACACTACAATGGGTGTCATTTGTGAGCGGAGGGAGAAGTACTGAAAGCACAGAAAGTGGAGGCCATGAGAATGACCACCTTACAGAACAAAGGTAAGGAGCAGGTTTGAAAAGATGGTACATTTCACTAGTATTACGCCTCATGAAGGAAGGTGCCTTGTAATGTTCATTATGACATTCCCAGTGTGTGGCTGAGGCAGACATTCAACAAATTGAACAAAAGTTATTGTCCTATTTATGGCAGAATTACCAAGAAAAAACTGGAGGGAATATAATTTTCATCTCAGTAGAATAATCAATCAAGAGTTAATATGTAAACCAAGAAGAAATTCGTCAGACCTAGACTATAGGGGATAAACCAGGAGAAACGTAAAGGGAAATTTTTTTCTTTTCTTTTTCTTTTTTTGGAGACAGAGTCTCACTATGTCATCCTCGGTAGAGTAGAGCTCACTGCAACCTCAAACTCTTGGGCTTAAGTGATTCTTTTGTTTCAGCCTCCCAAGTAGCTGGGACTACATGTACCCACAACAACACTGACTATTTTCTTTTCTTTTGAGACAGAGCCTCAAGCTGTCACCCTGGATAGAGTGCTGTGGCATCACAGCTCACAGCAACCTCCAATTCCTAGACTCAAGCGAGTCTCTTGCCTCCGTCTCCCAAGTAGCTGGGACTACAGGCACCCGCCACAATGCCCGCAGCCCACAGCAACCTCCAATTCCTGGGCTCAAGTGAGTCTCTTGCCTCCGTCTCCCAAGTTGCTGGGACTACAGGCGCCCGCCACAATGCCCGGCCATTTTTTGGTTGCAGCTGTTATTGTTGTTTGGCAGGGCTGGGCTGGATTCGAACCCGCCAGCTCAGGTGTACGTGGCTGACGCTTTAGCCGGTTGAGCTACAGGCGCTGAGCCAACACTGGCTATTTTCTTATTACAGTTATTGTTGTTTAGCTGGCCCGAGCTGCGCTCTAACCTGCAGCCTCAATGCATGTGGCTGACGCTGTAACCACTGAGCTACAGGTGCCTAGCCAAGGAAAATATTTTCTGTTGCGAGTTTTAAGGCTCATCTGTTTCCTTCGTTTAGAAATTATTCATTGAAAACACTTAGTACAGGCCAGGCATGGTTGCTTACACCTGTAATCCTAGCACTCTGGGAGGCCAAGACACGAGGATTACTTAAGGCCAGGAGTTTGAGACCATCCTGAGGCAAGAGTAAGACTTGGTCTCTACAAAAAATAGAAAAATTAGCCATATGTGGTGGTGGGTGCTTTGTAGTCCCAGGTACTTGGGAGGTCAAGGCAGGAGGATTACTTGAGCCCAGGAATTTGAGCTAAGATGATGCCATTGCACTCTAGCTGGGCTGACAGAGGGAGAGACTCTGTCCCCACCCCACAAAAAGCAGAGAACAAAAAATACATTTAACAGTGGTGCATGCCTGTAATCTCACGTACCCTGGAGGCTGAGGTGGGTGAATAATTAGATAATTGCACAACTTCATCTCCCTATCCCCACTGAAAAGTTTAAACTTATGGCCCATCCCCTACGGCTCTTTGCACCAGAGTGGTAACACCTTATTGGCTGTTCTACCATCCCAACACCTCCTCTAACGGAGTCTATATAAAGTGCCCTTGTCTTTTGTTCTCTCTTTTCTCTCCCTCCCACCCCTGTGTGTCTCGTGTCTCTGTCTCTCTCTCTCTCTCTCCCCCCTTCCTCCTCTCTCTACCTTCTCTCCTCTCCTCTCTTCCCCCGTTTCTCTCTCTCCCCTCCTCCTTAATGCTGCTCTGCTGCTTCCCCGCCAATAAAGACCTTCCGTACAAGCCCTGGTGTTCTGTGAGGTTTATGCGGGTCGAGTGCCCCTCTTTACGAATTGTTTGAGGCCAGGAGACCAGATCTCAAAACAAACAATTAACAAACACTTAGCAATGGGACAGGATTTTTGTCCCCACAGAGCTTTAAATCAGAAAAAATTAAAAGGCAAGAAATTCTACAGCTATACTAGGGATTCCAAGAAGTCTATCCACGAGATACTTCAATAAAAATACATGAATTAAAATACCTACAATTGCACACACGTGTGCACACATGATACAGACATTCCTTGCATGCAGGGCCTCTACACTACAGACTGGAAACAGATTAGAGTAGGCTCTGTTTGGGTCATAGCACTCTCTAGCTTTAATTCAGGGCTGCAAATCTAAGGAGAGTGAGTCACAAGAAAGCTCTTATATATACTATTATGCTAAGAACTGTGATGATAGTACAAAGGCTTAAAAATTGTTATGGAGCATTTAGAAAGAAGTATGAAGGGACAAGAACTTATTTACTGAAACCTGATGTGCTAGGCAAGTGTTATGGGCTTTATTTGTATGTTATTGATAGGGCCGAATGTAGGAACCAGCCCAAATACAATGTCCCACCCAGGAAGGAATGAATGCGCCAATCCTTACTCCTCCCAACTTTTATGAGATTTTTTCACTCGCACCCAAGTGGAATAAAGGCTGCATTGCCCACACAGAACCTGGACTCCAATTCCTTTCGTCCTGGAATAACCTCTCATTTTAGGTCCTTAACCTCTCAGTTATCTAATTCTTGAAACAGATTATGTAAGATATTCATTATGCACTAAAAGAAAACTGAAGCTCAGCAACAAGATACTCAAAAATCACAGACTAACAAGCGGCAGAACTGGAATTAAAATTTAAGGCAACCACCTTCCCCAAGCCCAAAAAATAAAACCTTAGTTTCATCAAGAGTCTAGATCTAACTACCAATTTATAGGAAATACAGGGGACAGAGAGACTCATTAATGACACTAAAGGGGTACCATCAGTGGAATCTAGTCTGTCTAAACCTATAGGATAACCAATCCATTTTCCAGCAAATAAATTATAAGAAAAAATAAAGTATGACAGAGGAGATTATAAATCTCTACAGATTATGAGATTTAAATAATAATTAACCAAATGTAATAAAGAGATTTTACTTTGAACCTGATGTGACCAAATAAGTTATTGAAAGGATTTTCCACACATTTAGACAAATGTCAACACTGACTTGATTTATCTGATGGTGTTCATTTTGAAAGTGGGATAATGGTATTTTGATTAGGTTTTTAAAAAGCACTTTTTTTTTCCGCAGTTTTTGGCCAGGGCTGGGTTTGAACCTGCCACCTCCGGCATATGGGGCTGGCATCCTACTCCTTTGAGCCACAGGTGCCGCCCTAAAAAGCACTTTTAAAAAGATAAATACTAAAGTATTTGTGGACAAAGAAAATGAAATGTATGCAATTTGTTTCAAAATTGGGAGGGAGGAAAATGGGTAGGGGTAGGGATGAAACAAAACTGAGCATGAGCCTATAATGAAGCTGACTGATGGGCAATCTGGAGCATGTTTTAACACCTTTACTTTCACATGTGCATGATGTTTATGATAAAAAGTAGAAAAAAAAGTGCAGGGAAATGCACCAGTCTTCAGAGAAAGCATGACGTCCCCTAAATAATCATGTTTGGGGCATCCTAGAGAATTTATGCTATTGGTATAATTAAAAAACATGTTCTAGTTGTGTCTTTTATTCCCCTGCGCATGATAGTCACTTTGTAAAGGGCAGAGCCCTCACTACCACTACATGTAATAAGGAGGGTGAAGTTCTAACCTTTAACTGAGTATGTCATGTTTTAGCTTCTGTCAAATATTATTTCCCATTAAACAGCCCTCTTTAATTCAAACAGCCCATACCCATTCAATTTCAAAACCCATATAAATTTCCAAACTCCCCACCAAGTAAGCAGATATCATAAAAAATATAAAGGACCAGAAAGATGGGGAAAGGGATAAGGTGTGTATGAGAATGGAGTAGCTCTTAAAGCAAATAAAGTGTCACAAAGAATCATGTGATTAAAGCAACAGAAGGAAGCTTAGGGGAGACCAATTAAATAAACCACCATCTTTGGGGCGGTGCCTGTGGCTCAGCGAGTAGGGCACCAGCTCCATATACCGAGGTGGCGGGTTCAAACCCAGCCTCGGCTGAACTGTAAAACAAAAAAATAGCCGGGTGTTGTGGCGGGCACCTGTACTCCCAGCTATTTGGGAGGCTGAGGCAAGAAAATTGCCTAAGCCCAAGAGCTGGAGGTTGCTGTCAACTGTGTGACACCATGGCACTCTACTGAGGGCCATAGAGTGAGACTCTGTCTCTACAAAAAAATAAAATAAATAAATAAAAAAAATCACCATCTTTAAGCTACTTGAGGACTGTCAGTTCTCCAGAAGTGTTGCCCCTATAACCTCCTACCCAAGTGAGTGAGCTGTGAGATGAGCCAAGGAGAGAAGGTACACACCCGTAGACATAGATCCTTCAACTGGTCTCAGGATAAGTCCTATTCCTGGGCTGGAATGTTACTAACAAGGACTGATCCACTCTAAATCAGGGGCTGTCTTCTTTTTTTTTTTTCTTCTTAACAAAGACTGATCCACTCTAAACCAGTGGCTGTTTTCTGTCTTCTAATTAGCTTCCCTCTGACTTTTTGTTGGGGCTGCCTAGGAGCTCAGAAAAGGCACAAAGGATAACCACCAAAAGCAGTAAAGACACCAGGCAGAGCCAGAGGATGAAAAGAGGCCTTTCTGATTTATGGTCATTATTTTCTTTTTTTGAAGTATCATTCACTTTTCAGTGACGGTACAGGCATTCTGTTATACAAACTGAATAAGATTCAGGAATAGAAAACACTAGCTGTTCCCTTTAGAGTAATTTTTCCCAAAATTAACCTACAATTAGGAGTTTGCTGATAGCTGCCTTCATCTTCTTGGTAATCTACTAGATGTGGAACCTCAGCATGAGCCACATTCAACTGGGTTCACCTTCCTTCAGGTAAGACCCAGCAAGAATTTTAACCATTAAAATAACTCCACATTTGTTTGTCCTTTGGAAAATAATTCAGAGTTTGTGGGAATCACAAGAACTTCAGCAAGAGAACATGATTTGGTGACAGCAAGGGAGACCAAGAGGAGTAACTAAAGGCTCTGCTGGTGCCCACCCTTCTGTCTGGCTCACCACCACAACAACACAGTGCACTGTACAGGCACTATATGCCAAGGAATGAGGTGAGTCTGTGCTACTTACCAGGAACAATACCCATCTGACCCTCCATAGAGGCCCATAAGAAGTATCTAATTTAGGGTCCTGAGGCAAAATAGCTGCCTATCCTCTTCTGATGCAAACTACCATTAACAGCTCTGGTACAGACCTGGGCTCTTTACAGACCTTACCTCACAGCAATGCAAATAAAACACCACAGGATGGCTGTGTGACCTGTCCCGCATGAGAAAGCAAATCTGAAAGGGGCTGGACTGGAATCCACTTTCCATACTCCAGTCATCTGCATTCAATAGTAAAATTGTATTATCCTCCATGTCTTTATGCTCAAACCAGAACTTTCCTGCTTCTCATCTATTATTTCTTTTAATTCAGTTCTTTCTGGTCAGCAAATAACTTTGTCTATCTCTCCTCACCCTGACAAATTCCTTAGCTCTTTGTCATCATAAACCATCTCAATCTCAACAAGCTGAACTCTTCCTTCTACTATCACAAGTAGTAGTAGTCAAGAAGTGTGACCCCAATAGTAAGACCAAGGGTAGCACCTTTCGGGTAATTGCATAGTGCCCCTTGAGCTCATGCAGGGCCCACTTGATGTCCTGACTGCTGAGCATCTTGAAGTCGGCCATGAGGAGGTCAGCAGCCTGGATGAAGCAGCGCTGGTCAAGGGGAACCAGCTTGGAATAGTCGAAAAAGTCCACCCGTGGCGACTGAAACGAGAGAGAAGCACAAGTCAGGGGCCATACAGTGCATTTCCCACAGGGAAAACATTTTATAACTCACATATTACAAGAAAGAATAATCCTGTCATCCTAACTACTCTAAAAAGAGGTTAACAGCCCTGTAACGGAGATGAAGAAACAGTGACTCAGGGAAGTTAAACAACCTGTCTGGAGTCTACAGACTAGTTTTAGTAGTCAGAACTAGTAAGTAACCATAGCTGGAGATGCGTACAAATCTTTTAGCCATATTCTTTCCACAAAATGTTTGGAAAAGATTATTTAAAATGTTTACAAAAGATTATTTTTTTCTGCTACAGAATATGCAAAAGAGATAGTCCAACGAACCTGGAGGGTGTAGAAGCATGAAGCAACAGACCTTAATGAAGTTTCAAACCATACTTTCCTTCACCAAATAACATATAAAATGCGAATTTGGATCACAAATGAAGGCAGTGATTAGTTTATAAAACCAAGCCATTTACATCATTGACGTGAGATGTGGCTAGACAGGTGTGTGCAATGTATACAAATCTCACACTGAAAGAAAAACTACAGGTAGATATTAAACTTCAAGGATGATTTGCATGCAGAAGTACTGATAGGGAAGGAAGCATGTTGGTGTTTTTCCAATTTACTTGGAAATGTCTTATAATGAAATGAAAGATGTACTTACTAACAGATGTAGGATAGAATGGATATAGTAAAATGCTAACTTTTTGGGATTATCAGTGGTGGGAATATAGGTGATCAATGTGAAATATTTCAACATTTCTGTATATTTGAAAATTTTCATAATACAATGTTAGAATCTGGCCAATTCTTATTTTACTTTAGGAACTTGCTTTAGAATTTATTTAATTCTTTGTGGGAAAGGAAGATGAGGGTTAAAATGACAAGACTTAAATAAAGAATTCAAAGTAGCCCAGATTGGGAGATCTCACTCTATAGATAAATTGAAATCCTATTTTCCCCTGCAAGTCTTTAAAAACGTGTCCTAACTTACAAATAGAATCTTTGAAAAAAAAAAAAAATTATGTTTAACTTTTAATACTTCATAAAATTTGATTACAGTGATTTCAACATTTTTTTTTTTTGTAGAGACAGAGTCTCACTTTATCGCCCTCGGTTGAGTGCCGTGGCATCACATAGCTCACAGCAACCTCCAACTCCCGGGCTTAGGCGATTCTCTTGCCTCAGCCTCCCGAGTAGCTGGGACTACAGGCGCCCGCCACAACGCCCGGCTATTTTTCTGTTTGGCAATTAGGCTGAGGCAGGGCTTGAACCTACCACTTTCGGTATATGGGGCTGGCTTCCTACTCGCTGAGCCACAGGCACTGCCTGATTTCAACTTTTTAATTTTTAATTATTATGGATACATAATAGTTGTGTATCTTTACAGGGTACATATGCTTTGATACAGGCACACCACGTGTATTAATCAAATCAGGGTAACTGGGGTATCCATTACCTCAGGCATTTAACATTTTCTTTGTGTTAGGAGCATTCCAATTCCACTCTATTAGTTATTTTAAATGATGCCCTAACTTATTGTTGATTATAGCCACCTTGTTGTGCTATCAAGTATTGTTCATTCTAACTATACTTTTACACTCAACTATATGATTTAACTTTATAAGGTTGATCAGTCCTTTATATAATAGCTCAGAGATAACTCTTTCAAATATGAAATATTTATACCAGTAAAGAAATTATAAAAAACATCTATAAGTTATACCACAGGACCTGATTTAATTACTATCTATATATAGATTATACATACATAAAAACATTACACTGAATATAGATGCCATTACATTCTCTTAGTTATGTTACACAGCAAACTGCAGGCTCATAAATGTCATTCTGTTATGTATCAACTTAAAAAAAATATATAGTTCAGGGCGGCACCTGTGGCTCAAAGGAGTAGGGTGCTAGCTCCATATGCCGGAGGTGGTGGGTTCAAACCCAGCCCCAGCCAAAAAAAAAAATATATATATATGTATATATACACACACATATATATATATAGTTCAAAAAAAGTCTTTGCTGTGACCCCGCCCCTCCCACTCCCCTCCTCCCCACCTTGCAAAAATTTGGCTTGACACCTGTGGCTCAGCGGGCTAAGGTGCCAGCCACGTACACCTGAGTTGGCGGGTTCGAATCCAGCCTGGGCCTGCCAAACAACAATGATGGCTGCAACCAAAAAATGGCTGGGTGTTGTGGCGGGCGCCTGTAGTCCCAGCTGCTTGGGAGGCAGAGGCAAGAGACTCGCTTGAGCCCAGGAATTGGAGGTTGCTGTGAGCTGTGATGCCACAGCACTCTATCCAGGGTGACAGCTTGAGGCTCTGTCTCA
>CAUYON010005031.1:0-21556 GCA_963573935.1 Arctocebus calabarensis | reverse complement strand
ATTCTAACAATGAACACTCTGAAAAGTAAGAAAATAATAGCCTTAAAAAGAATGAAACGCTCAGGAATAAAATTAATCAAAGAGCCAAAGACTTGAACACTGAAAACTACAAAATGCTCCTGAAAGACATTAAAGACGACATAAAAATGAAAAGGTTTGGAGATACACACACACACACACACACAAAATCAAGAAATGTAAAATCCCCAAAGACAAACAAATGAAGCTATCCCGGGAACACCAATAAGTTGAGCAAGTTGAAACTTACCCAGGTAAATCAGAAAGGGTGCTGTTGACTGTCTTTCTTAAAAGTGATAATGGATTATAACACAGTCTGTCCCAAAATTTTCATAGTGACCAACGTAAAATGTTGACTCAAATCTCTTGAATCCCAACCAGATATATGAGGGAGAAGCTGGTAACAGGGGTGGACAGAAGGGTCTGTTCATAGCCATTTCCTCAATGGGGAAGGGAGAACTTCAGTAAAGGGGTATTGAAATTTCCCCTCTGCTCCACTCCAGAGGGAATATGTGACTTTAATAGTAAGACTTTCTGTCTTACCTGTCTAACTTTTGTGAGCTAAGGGGAAATGGAAACTTCAGCTAGAGTCCAGTAATCAGCCAATCTCTTCACCTTCACCCCAGGGCAACACTAACCACAAATAGCAACACAGATTAAGCATTTGTCACTCTTCAGAGAAGCTTGCAGGAGGGTGGGATCCTATCTGAAGTATTTGCTAGAGGAGAGGGGACACAGAATGCAAATATATTGAAACCACGAATTTACTCACTATTCAAAGAAACTATTCTTTATTTTCTCTATAGCTTCATTTGATATTCCTCATGAGCCCCAGCCTGCTGGGCAGTAGGAGCTACTAAGACTGGCCAATTAACAAACAGTTCAATCTTTTCCAGTTTAAACTGTTTCCTTTCAATTTAAACATTCAGTCAGTTTACTGGAAGTTCAATTCCCATTAGGACAGCTCATATTTTAATGGTCTCTTTAGGACAGCTCAGATTTCCTATTTTTGTTGCTTTGCTACTTTCCAATATGGCAGCCAAGTGTTGGAGGAAAGGTAGAATTTCCATAACTCCAAATAGGCAGGCAAATGCATCTCTAAGGCCCCATACTGGCAGGCTCCCCTAGCCAGATTTTTTATCAACTTCTGCCAAAATCTTTAAGGGCATTCAAGCACTTCTATTGATCCATCTCACACTGGAGTTGAAGACAGATAGCGAAGCTAATCTCTGGTTTTCCCTCTGCCTGACCCACTTAGTTGATATATCTTCCCCAGCCCGGTGCAGGGACAGCCCGTGAAATAGTCTCTTGACAGAATCCTAAACTGTATTTCCCTCAGTTAATCCAACAATTGGTTTATCCACCAATGTCAACTCTGAGAGTGTGATGATGAGAGAGAATTTTAGGACTGGGGTTTGCTCTCTTGCCTCTCCCATTACTGTTATCACCTCTACTAATCCTTCTATGCCATTTTCAAAGTGGCAAAAAGCAAGGTTCCTCCCAGAGGTCTGAAGCCTCCCTTTCATACCCAGGGAAGGCATGCCACCAGCCCTGCTGTTGTGGGCTTGCCATGCCTACCTGGATTTTCTGGCAACCCCATTAGATAGAAGTGAGTGATCAAGATCTCAGATCCTAACCCAGTTGTTTCCCACATTGCTTTTCCTCTGCACCCATAGTGCCAGGTTTAGATATGGTAGTCTCCAAGTTCAAGGTCATAGCTTTCCCCCAACCCTGGAGCAGCAAGACTCAAAGCCTAATTGTCAGAGTCTGAAGTCTCTCTCTTTCATAATTATGGGAAAATGTTAGAATAAGAGTCCTCCAGTTTTGGGTTTTTAATATGTTAAAGAATTTTAAAAGTCCTCTTCCTCTCTACAAAGTATGGATGTCAGACTATTGTCTTGCTGCAAATCCTGTTTGGAATGTCAGAATCCTCCTTTCTCAGTGCATCCTGACATAACAATTCTGACTCTTGCCCAACCTCCCCCTGAGGGACAACAGATGGCTCAAACTGCACAAAGAAGACTGGGGGCAAGTTCTGCCCACAAAAAATGCCAAGGGTAAAATAACTTAGTAGTTTGCAAAAATAAAAAACAAACAAACTAAACTTCAAAAATCCTATCCTATTGCATAAGCCTATTTCTGAGACTCAGTTGAATAGTTGGCCTCAGGATTTGCTCCTGTTCTCAAAAGAATTGCAAAACTACTTCAGTGAATAAGGATGGGCTCACCAGAGGCCCAAAGCTTTTTGCACTTGGTGTCTCCACTGGATCTTTACTCTTCCCTCCATCTCCTGCTCCTCAAACTGTCCTGTCAAGGCACTATAATAGTCATCTGACCCCCCTCCAACAAGAGAACCAGGTACTTCTGACTATGACAGGAACTTGAGGGACAAGTTGATGTCTTTTCAGTGTCAGATATGAACAGATGGGGCTTGACTTAATAGTTTTACAAATTTATGACTGATCTCTTTTGCTACATGATGGGATTATACTGGCCACAACCCTCTTAGAGATGCTGTAAAAGAGGGAGAATAATTGTGTGGATTCCTCAATGCCTTTCATGTGCAGATACGATCAGGAAAAGTCAGAGGAAACAAAAGAGAAACAGTATAAGTGTGATGCATTCGGATCATTTTCATTCACCAACTTCTCTGGGCACCACTTTAGAGAGAGAACTATTGTTATTTTTGATGATGTCCTGCATTCATGGAGCAACTTAATTTTCAAAGAACTATCACATCTCTTCTCTCCTTTTATCACTCAAAGCCCCATGAAGTGGAGACAGCAAGTGCAGTCCTCTCCTGTGACAGATGTCAGCCTCTGGGGCACATGGAGGTTGTTTAAGCTGCTCAAGGTGATCTGCTTCAAATAAACTCCAATGACTCCAGAGCAAGTTCTTTCTACTGTGTCACAAAAAGCCATGAGCCATTTGGACACATCTTCATATAAAGGTGGAAAGTGGAGTCGTGCTGCTGAGTGGGTTAGAGTGAGACAGTGACTGCCTATAGATTGTACTGGACTGAGCCACAGGAAACCGGGGTCCTCACCCTGGCTCAGCCCAAGTGGCCATGTGAGTTTGACAAGTCATTGATTCTCTCCCAGCCCTCCTTTCCTTGCCCATAAGATAGAAGTAACAATAACACCTGCTCTTCTCCCCATACAGATTGGCTGAAGGCCTCAGAAATAAGCCTGGAGGGGTGCTGTGTTTATCGAGGAATTTTTGGACCAGTCAGCCTTCAGAGTTGGTGCTATGATCACTCAACACCAACAACGATAACATGCCCAGGCTCCAGATTTTTCCAGGCTCATTTGGATAACAATCCTGGTGTGTCTGCCTCTTTACCCCAGAAAAGAGAGGGGGAAGATTGTGTATAATCTAAATTAGTCCTTTTCTTATTTATTTATGTATCTATTTATTTATGACAGAGTGAGACTCTGGGTAGAGTGCTATAGTGTCATAACTCACAGCAACCTCCAATTCTTAGGCTCAAATGATCATTTTGCCTCAGCCTCCCAAGTACCTAGGACTATAGGTATGTCCCACCATGCTCAACTAATTTTTCTATTTTTAGCAGAAACAGGGTTTTCCTTTTGCTCAGGCTCCTGAACTCAAGCAATCCTCCCACCTTAACCTCCCAGAGCACTAGATTACAGGTGTGAGCCACCACGGCTGGTCAAATTAGTCCTCCTATTCTTGCTCACAGATGATTGGAAAGAAAACATGATGTAAATATGGTGGAAGATGGGGACATCAGGGGTTCTTGGTCTGTATATTAGGTCACTGTACTAAGCTCTTTTACTTAACTTTCTCTTTTGATTGTCACAGCAACCAAGTTGGTGAGCAGCAGAGACAGCACTACCCAGACACAGAGATTGAAGACTGGAGCTGATGAATGGATGGTGTGACCTGATCACATGGTACTGAACTCAAGTCTCCTAAGCACTTCTTAGGCTCACCTCCTACCCCCAGGGCTTAGATTAGATTTGGGATTGAAACTCTTCACACTTGAATCAAAAGAGTCAAGCAACTTGAACAAAGGCATCTTTCTGACACAGCAACAGTCACCATGGTCACCTGGAGCACCTAGAATTTACAGAGTGTCAATTTGGATTTCAGCATTGCACTAGGACCCTAAAAGCATGTTGAAGGAAAGTCACCAGTGGCTGCCACAGCCTATGAGTCTATTAATGGGAACCAGAGAAATACATGAAATCTCAGCAAATGGCTTGAGTCAGAACCCAAGGCATGTCAGACACTAAAGGAATATGAAGAACTATTAAGAGAGTGACTCCATTAGTTAAAACTAATTGGAAACATACTATTAAATGCTAAGTTGTATGGTTCAGGATAAAAATGATATAGGGGTTTGGATGAAAAATAAAGCAATAAAAGTGAGTAATGTTAGGGGAAGTGTTATGAGAAAGAGAGATTTAACTGGATATAGAGGGCCCTAACACATGAACCCTCCCCTCCTCCTAAAACAAAGAACACAAAGGACCTAATTAGCCCCATCCCTGAAATTCACAGCAAAGGATCCTAACCTGCCAAAGCCATCCAGGCAAACTGTGGAATTTGCCCACTCTCTACAGCCCCATATGGAAGGGATCTTTAACTGCTCCCCAGGCAGACGCCATATTTGCTCTGCCCAGGTAAACGCTTTCCCTTTTCAATAAACCTGACCTGAACATCTCTGCTCCAGCTTCATCTCTGGGCAACATCACACCACCTTTGATTAGTAGAATAGTAAAGATTTTATATTGAGAGAAAAAATGAAGATAGCCTTGGCAAGAGGAAAAAAAAAAAACAATCCTAGAGAGAAGAATAAGACCTGTTGATGGAGTGCTGGTCAACATTCAACAACCTTCTCTTGAAGGGTTCAGGGGGAACCCCTGACTTGTGGCATTTGCCAACCTTCAGGAGGGTCAGATGATATAAATATTCCCAACATGGCCAATTTCAAACTACCAGTGTGACACCTCCACGTAGGGAGGTGGTAGTAGGTGAACATGAGCTGCCATGGCTGCTCCCACCATGGACAGACCTGATGTCAGGAACACAGGCAATAGTAACATCATGAGGCAGCTATGAGTTGTAAGTATTCACTAACCTTTTAAACATCATTTAATTGCAAATGTATATAATTACTTTTTCAAAAGTCCATCCTAGAGAGAGAAGTTTATACAATTACTTTGTTAAAATGGCTGTGTTCATCGACTGGCTCACAAACTTCCTGAAAATGTAGCCCAGGCTCTCACGAGCCATTAAAAGACAGCTCAGGCACACCATTATTGCCACTTGTAAAGCAGGGAAACCAGTCCTATGGGAAGGGTTCATGCTACAGGTTAGAGGGAAATAAATTCACTTCATGGAGCTAGATTACGGTGAGCAGGAAAGGAGGAACCTGGTATAGACAGAATGCAGCAGGACACGGAAGGTACTGAGTGCCCAGGCCAGGACCAGCTGGCAAGAGCATGCGCTCAAAGGCTGTGCAGTAAGGGGAATGTGAAGTGGGCATGGCGACTCCAGTAAGGATGGGAGGCTAAGCACAGAGACATTTTGAAAATAAACCTCTCAAAACTCAGTGTACAGATTTGGGGAAAGGAGAAGAGCCAGTGAAAGATGCAGGAGCAAGTCCAATGACTGAGCAAGTGATGGGCTGACGCGCACGTCCTGGGCAGGAAGGCAGTTCTCAAACCCACGGGGAGGGAGGCAACAGCCAAGGGACTGTAACCACAACAGGTCAGGTCTACAGCAGTGAAGCTTTGGACAACTGTCAGGAGATACGGGAGCCTGGGAGAGAGGAACAGATGGAAAATGGCAATGTAGGAGTTTCACCTCGGAACCAGCAGAAGCTGCCTTGGATGAATGAATTCTCCGAGAGACACACGCAGAAAGAAGGCTTAAGCTTTGGCACACACTGGCATTTGGAAAGGAGGGTGGAGTGACACAGAAGATTCCAGATAAGAAGTCAGCAGAATGGAAGAAAACCAGAGAAAAAGATCACAGATATCAAGAGGGAGCCGTTTCCAAAGAAACTGTGGGGAAGGCTGTATGAAAGGCATTAGGGCTGTTGTTGAGGCTGAACCAGAGAAAAGCAAGTTCTGCTTTCCCAGAAAGAAAGAGTTACAGTAATGGAATTTAATTACACTCCTTGAAGAGAAGGAAATTCTTCTATTTCAAGCATAAGCTGTTCTCTTGGCCTGGCTTACCTAGAACGTGCCTCACGATTGTACCTCGCTTTGCTTTTGTAGACCCTGCCATATATTAAAATGAATAACTGGAAACAGCCCAAGTTTCCAGTTGCAGAGAGGTGCTCAGTCAGTAAGTATATAAATGTGTACTGGAAATTCTCACTCACTAAACATGTTCTGGGGGGAAAAAAACGGTTTCCTTTCTTTTCTGTTTTTTTGTTTGTTTGTTTTTTTGAGACAGTCTCACTTTGTCATCCTCAGTAGAGGCTGTGGCAAAGCCACAGCTACCTAAAACTCTTGGGCTGGAGTGATCTTCTTTCCTTAGCCTCCCACGTAGCTGGGACTACAGGTTCCCACCACAACATCTGGCTATTTTTAGAGACGAGGTCTCGCTCTGGCTCAGGCTGTTCTCAAACTTGTGAGCTCAGGAGATCCACCCACCTCGGCTTCCCAGAGTGCCAGATAACTTTGTAACAGTCAACAATGCTTTCAAAACCTGAGATCATCAAAGTTAAAATCTTAATGAGCATCTAAAAGTAGAGTATAAATATTACATACGCAGCCTCAGAGACATTTTTCTACCCTACGAATATAAATTTTCAATTTGTGGAATAATCTGACGCTACATTGATTCCAGTTGTTTCCTTTGAGAAGATTCTCCATGAAACCTAAAAGCACAAGTCTTGTTCCTTTAGAGGAAATCTTTTTCAAATATCCAAAAACAATAAAGTATAAATACAGCAGTCTCCCTAAAGGAATGTGCTGTATATGTCCAATGTCTGTTACAAATGCCAGAGATAACCTATGTTCAGTCTTTAGGGATTGCTACATAAATAATGAGCGCTGTTCAAAATGCAGATGCCAATTCAATTGTGTTTTCATTGCTCTTATTTTGAATTATGTCTATTGAGAGACAAAACGGATCTCAAGCCAAGCAAAGAGAAAGCAAATACCCTACACATCGTGTTTAATTTAACATATTTAACAGAAATAACAAAAGCAAAGCTTACTCTGGGGCTTATTTTCAAAATTCTGACAACTCCTTTGTTTCATGAAGTGCTGAAAATAATAGCAAGAATATTTACATTCTTGTTTTATTTTGCAATGCCTCTCACCATTTTCCCTTTTTGTGCAGCTTTATATCGCTCTTCTTTCTTTTATTTCTAAATCTTCAAAAGGACAACCCATGACCATAAATTTTTTTACTCATTCCTGTACTTAAATGGGAAAATCTTACTGATATATATTAAAAACCACCCACACATTACTGCACCAGGATTTAATTAAGAGAAGCTTTTTTTTTTCTGATTCCATCTCCTGAGCTACATGGATTGTGCCACAATCAGGAGAACAACAGGAGAAATGAATAAAAATGACAAAACTATTTGTTGGCAGGGCTCGGAGGAAGGAGACACAGTTAACTTTGCTGATGGCACCATAAACTGAAAAATAAAAAATCTTTTTAAGAACAATTTTGCAATATGTGACAAGTCATAAAAATGATCCTACTCTTTGACCCAGTAGGTCTGCTTGGAGGAAAGCATCCCGAGGAATAATTCCAAGGAAACAAACATATTTGTAAAAAAGATGTTTTGAGCCCTGCCGTATATTAAAATGAATAACTGGAAACAGCCCAAGTTTCCAACTGTGAGGAAATGGTTTAGGCAGACTGTGTCTATTAATATAATGGCATATTAAGTGGTCACTAGGAGTGACAATTATAGAGATGATTGTGAAATCTGGAAAGTATCAAGCAAAGCCATTCTGAATGGAAAAAGTGGAAAACAGACAGATGGACACAGTAAAAGGTAAAAGGTCACACTTTTGTAGGAGGTAAGGATCTAGTATAGTAGCTGGCAAGGTTTCCTTAACTTTTACTTCATTGTGGCTTTTTTTTTTAATTTCAGAATATTAGGGAATACACACGTTTTGTTTACATACTGTGTTTCTATGCAGAATAAGTCAAAATTATAAGTGTGCCCTTCACCCAGACAGTGTGCACTGTACCGATGCGAATTTACCATCCCCTCCTTCCCCCAGCTTGACCGTCATTGAGGTTTACTTCCATATGTGCACTTAAGTGTTGATGGATTAGTTTCAACTTGGTATTGAATACATGTGTTTGTTTCTCCATTCCCTTGAAGTTTCCTTAGAAGAATGGTCTCCAATCCCATCTAAGCTGCCACACTAGACTGCCATTTTTGTGGCTGAGAAATACTCCACAGTATGCATATACCACATTTCATTTATACATTCACATATTGGTGGGCAACTGGGTTGTTTCCACATCTTTGTGATTGTGAGTTATGCTGCTATAAACATTCAGGAGCAGTTGTCCTTCTAATAAAATGACCTTTCTTCCTTTTGGTATATACCCAGCAGTGGAATTGCTGGATCAAATGGTAGGTCTATGTCTGGGGTATCTCCAAACAATTTTCCATAGAGGTTTGCAGTGTTTGCAGTTGCACCCACAGCATATAATAGTTCTGTTCTCTCCACATCCATGCCAGCATCTGTTCTTTTGGGACTTTTTAATGCAAGCCATTCTCATTGGAGTTCGGATATCTCATTGTGGTTGTAATTTGCATTTACCTAATGATTACAGACATTGAGCAATTTTTTCATAAGTTTGTTGACCGTGGGTATATCATCTTGCATTCTAGATGAGCCCATTTGACCTTGCTGTTGAGTTTACAAATCCTGCACCTATAACTCAACTTGTAGACAGCACACTCTCTGGGAGAGACAATTCCAGAAGATGGAGAAAAGGAGGAGGTGAATATAGTTTAAGAACAATGCAGTGTTTTGCCCCATTGTTTTATGTGTGTGTTTACATATATATGCGATAATGCATAATTTATTTTGAAGCTCAAATAGTATTTTTAAAGGATGTGAAGTTTGTATGTTTATCAACATACAAAGCAGGGCTTTAAATGGTTGAGGAAAAGTTCTTACTTTTAATTCATCATTGGTATTGACTTAACCTGTTTAATGCCACTTAAATTAGATCTCCAGATAGTCCATTGAAATGTCCCACATTAAAGCAGTCTAGCCTTTCACAACTACCTTAAGCTGCAGCTATCACCCAAAGTAATTGCCTGTCCAGCATTTGCCAAGAAGGGTTTATATGAGATAAACAGGCCGATGATCTGTCTCATTGAGATGGCAAGATGGCTATGTACTTAAAGGCAATTTTTTAAAGATGATTTAAAATTTTACTAAAATTTTGTACCATCCACAAAACAAACAAGCAAACAAAAACCAGATATGTCTTATAATGTCAGATGGTAATAAATATAGTGAAGGGTAGGGCATTCTAAAGTCACCCTGGGTTCCTTTCTCCTTTACTCGCCACATCTAGTTGCATGCTAAGAATGATACCTTGGTTGCCTCAATATCCCTTGAACGGAACCCTCCTTCCTCTCCAAAATGGCATTGTGTAAAGTTGGGCATTAGCACCTGTGACTTCCAGCCTCTGACCTGGCCTCCTCCTTCCAGGTTCTTGCCTCATCCATCCTCCACTTTCTCTGTGGAGCTTTTCAAAATTACACATTCCCCTCCTTTAATACCTGTAGAATAAATTCCTTGGCACACTATTTAAGGCCACTAATTTTGCAAGTTATTTACCACGTGTGAAGTGCTCAGTGCACACACACAAGCACATGTGCACACACTCATTTATTTACATCTATATCCCATCTCGTCACGGAAAGGATTTCATTAGCCTTCCAGCAACTTGGTAATTCATACTATTTTCCTATTTTTACTGGAACTAGACCTTTTTATAACCTGGCCCAACCTGAAGTTTCCTCCAACACACCTGAAACCCCACCTCAAGGTCCTACTTTTCCATCTGAAGTTATTTTCATGCCTTGCAGCCTTTGAGGACATTGTCACTTCTTCTGGGGATGTATTTGCTTTACTTTTTCTGCCCAATGTGACAGAAGTTCAGCCATCTCTTCTTAAGGGGGGATTTTTCCTCCCAGCCTTCCCATTGTCCTTTGCCCTGGAAATCTCTCCCTCCTTGGCACTCCCACAGCCCTTCATCATACCACATTTTTGCTGATCACCTACTATGGACTAGGCACTATTCCACAGACTGGTGGTAAGTGATGAATAAACCCTCATGGGGTTGGTATTTTAGTGGATAGAAATGGAAAATTAACACATAAACAGGCCAGGTGCTACAGTGGCTCATGCCTGTAATCTAAGCACTCTGAGAAGCCAAGGTGGGAGGATCACTTGAGGCCAGGAGTTAGAGACCATTGAGTATGAGCAGGACCTCAAATCTACAAAAAAAGAGAACAATTATCCAGGCCTGGTTGAGGAAGCCTATAGTCCCAGCTACTCGGGAGGGTGAGGCAGGAGCACTGCTTGAGCTTAGGAGCTTGAGGTTGCTGTGAGCTAGGCTAACACCATAGCACTCTACCCAGGGTGACAGAGTGAGACCTTGTCTAAAAAAAAAAAAACTCCACAAATAATTTCAAATAGCAATGCATGCTGGGATGAAAATGAAATGGGAACTAACAATAGGTAATGGGTGGGGATGGATTCCAGGTTTGGCCCAAATATCAGCCTGCTTGGACTGCCATAATAAAATATCATAATTGGGTCGCTTAAACAGCAGAAATGTATTGTCTCACAGTTATGGAGGCTGCAAGGCCAAGATCAAGGTGTTGGCAGGGTTAGTTTCTTCTGAGGCCCCTCTCCTTGGCTTGCAGATGGCCACCTTTTTGCTGTATCCTCACATGGTCTTTTTCCTCTGTGTGCTCACATCTCTGGTGCTTCTGTCCAAATCTCCTTTTCTTATAAGGAACAGTCACATGGGATATGGTAACATAACTACCTCTTTAAACCCCTATCTCCAAATATTGTCACAGTCTCAGATGCTGGGGGTTGGGGCATCAACATATACATTTGGGAAGAGGACAAAATTCAGCTCATAACCTCTAGAAAACCTCCCTCCTCTCCCTAGGGAGGACAATTGCAGCACAGTGTCAAGTGTTAGAGTAGGTATCTGTGTCTACTTTCATCTCCCCATTCATCACTGTGCGGTGAATATAGGGATGTCTTATTTCTCTTTGTCATCTAGCACATATGCAGTAAGTATTTATTGAATAAAACAAATTAATGAATGAGCTTTCATAGAGAGTTTGTCTTGAGCCCAGGATCCAATCAATTATCCATTTTTCAAAATCCAAAAAGAAAAAAAAAATCCTCTTAGTAGAAAATCCTAGTGACATAATCATGTGCCTAATTTTGAAACTGTTCATGTCAAGCCACCTGAATGGCTCACACTCTTCTGATTAATTTTTTCAGTGAGCATTGTGCCGCATCCAACCATCTGACAAGGAGAATAACATTCCATCAGATTTTCCATTTTTGAAAGCTTGAGGATTATTTCTGGCTTGGAAGACATTCAGTCCCGGGAATATCAATGCCAGCATCTGTACTGGAGTTAATTAGTTTCTCCATCTGTGCTATTTGTGAATCTACCCATTTGAACTCTCTGGAAAGGGAGGTAGCTGATTGAACCTTGCAGTTAGAGAAGATAGTAAACAGGCGGCTTCCTTTTACGAAAATGCACAGAGCAACATCAAAGGGAGAAACAGCGGAGACGTGGAAATGCTCTTCACACTCTCAGAGCACATGCAGCAGGTGGAGAGAGAAATGCATTGAGAATCTTCATCTTTCTACCTTGAAAGCAGAGTAGCAACTTGGGCAGCTCACAGGCTTGATCATATTTCACATTATATGTGGTTCCTTAGTTAACTTTACTTTTTGTTTGAGTGGGAAAACAGCATATATTCTTTTAGCACTAGCACAAGTACTAGAAGTTTAAGAGAAAATATTATTTCAGGTCCTAGTTGTGTGGTCTTAATTCTAGTACCTAATCTTTTGTACATTTGCTCTCCATCAATTCACATCTGTGTGTATACAGATTTCTATTATTATTTGTATGGACTACCATGTTGTTGAAAGGATTTTAGGTAATTGATAAAATCACTTAAAATATGTATGACTTTAAAATGGGATAAAATTTTTGTATATAGCCTTTACTTGAAATGAGATCAATGTTCTGTACAAGATCTTTTTCACTGAGATTTGCAAAAAAGCATAATTAAATCCTCCTGTAAAAGTGCTTGATGCTCCAAAAAAAATAATGGTGCTAACAGGAGCCCAGGATGGTATCTCTGGGAATAGGGAAGATTATGTTCCATGTTTCAGGCGCATTTTTGTAAAACAAATGAAGGGGAATCATTTTCTGTGTGGAGAGCAGTCAGGAAGTTCTAAATGCCTTGGCTTCTCAACCTCAGTGTCAAGACCTCTCAAGTCATGCATATGTCCAGTTATTGTTGCAATGGAGGAGAAGATGGAGTAGAAGACCAATAGGTTAGAACATTCTCTAAAAGAAAGCTATCCAGTTTAACTTCACATTGGGCTGTTAGAGGGAGGTGGAAATGGGAAGTGGATGGAAAAGAAGAGAAACAATAAAGAAGTTCACAATAGTTAAACACTAAACTCCTTAAAACCAAAACCAAGGACCATGGACACACGTAGATGGTGGGTTGGTGGCAGGATGTGATGGAGGAGCTAAAAATGTGGGTCTGGCCTCAGGGTGTCCTGGGTTCTAGCACCACCTCTGTTGTTTACATACTAGCTGTGTGACCTTGCCACGGATCACATATTTAACCTCTTTGGGTCCAGCTATATAAGACATTTCTTATTCTTAGCTCCCCTTTTGAAGTAACATAAGTCATATTAGAAAAGCTCTTGATAACATTCCTGTCTCAGTCTGTTTAATGTTGCTATAAAGGAATACCTAAGACCCAATAGTTAATAAAGGAGAGAGGTTTACGTAGTTCACAGTTTGGCTGGCTGTGCACCAGCATCTGCTCTGTTTCTGGTAAGGACCCCAGACTGCTTCTACTTATGATGGAAGGTAAAGGGAGTTATACATGCAAAGATTGCTTGGCAAGAGAAGCAATGGGGAGCAGGCTCTTATTAACAACCAGACAATAAGAGAACTAAGGAAGTGAGTGCTCACGCACCCCTGGGGAGGGTGCTAATCTATTCACGAGGGATCTGCCTCCATGACCCAAACATCTCCCCCGGCCCCACTTTCAGCACTGGTGATCAGATTTTAACATGAGGTTTGGTGTCAGTTTTCAGCAGCATAGTATAATGAAGAGGTGCTCAAGAAGCTAATGAAGAAATGCTGCTCTAACAAGGAAAAATATATCTCATTGTCCCCTGTGGGCCCTGAAGGGATTGAGCCCCAGGCTTGGCTGGCAGGGGCCTCCCATGAGCTTATCAAGTCTTTGCTCTGAATAGACCATTACTAAAAGATTCAGCCTATGTGAATCTTTTTGGAATTCCTGCTTCTTTCTCCTTAGTCCTTTTAGGTTACTATAACATAGTACCATAGATAATACGTTGAGTGGCTTATAAACACTTGACACATATTTCTCAATTCTGGAGGCTGGAAGTCCAAGAGGGTGCCATCCTGGCGTAGTTCCTCCAGGTTGTAGGCTGCCATCTCTTCTTTGTGTCCTTACATAGAGGCCAGGGAAAGAGAACTTCCTAAAGTCTCTTCTCATAAGGGCACTAATCCCATTCTTGGGGGCTGCATCCTCACGACCTAATTCCTAAAAATCACACCTCTAATTACCATCATACTGGGGGTTAACATGAATCTGGGTGGTGTCACAAACATTCAGCATATAGCATAAAACCACTATCATAAATGCATAATGCTGTATTTATTCATAGGAATAGCAGAGGAATATGCCCTAAAATGTGACTCCTTTAGTACATGTATAAGCAAGAAACCTTAGAGACAAGAGCCCTCATTAATTTTTTTATCCTAATTTTCTGTTTATAAACTGAGAATATTTTTCTATGAAAAATATATTTTTCTCAAATTTCTTATAGCAAGTTTTTTCCCACGTACAAACTCTCTATGCCCACATGAAAACTTAAAACAAGCAAAAAAAAAAATACATTACAGCTAGGAACAATTAAGCATATTTTATTTTATCTCCTGCAAAAGGATCCTAGCCTAAAGTATCTTCAGCTGTCAGCTGAGAACAAAGGACTTCATACCCATAGCTGCTGAGAGTCCATGGGAGTCCCCATTATGCTCAGCCTGGGGGCTCGAAAAAATCAGAGGACATGAAATGAGGGCAGACCTATATCTCCTTGGAGGGTGTAGATGGGGTTCCCTAGTAGTAAGCATGGAACCACAAACACGTAGGCCATGATTGATTAACAATAGGATTTCCAACAGGCCCCAGAGAGAGGAACTAGTGCAATGGCCACCACAAACACTTTCTGTGGATCCCTTCTCCACTCAGCCCTTGGCCCAGTTCTCTGAGACTTGAAGATGTGGCTGCCAAGATGAAGCTGAGAGAGGTAACCCTCCTTTCCTCACCTGCCCCTGTGTATGACCTTAGCCTGGTGAGACACACCAGATCCTGTTTCATATATCCCTTGGATTTTCTAAGATACATATTTCCCTTTGGTTAAGAATGATTTGAATTGTTCTTAAATTTTTTCAGGTATTTATGTTTTTCCTTATCTACTACGGACAAAGGTGAAGCTCAGTAGAATTTTTTCTGGTGAAATTGATCATCAACTCCTTGAAAGCAGGAACCATTCCATTCCATTTTTTAATTTATAGATTTAAACAGTATTTATGGAGCATTTAACAGACACTGGTGTGGTTGCCAGATTTCTAGTGGTGAACAAAACAGACATGACCCAACTGTCATGCAACTTAGCATCTGGTGGAAGGGGCAGGTGTTAAATTCACAATCTGAACAATAAATGTAAAAGTATCCTCTGTGGTAAGTTTCACACAAGAAACAGACAGACCAATAACTAGGCAGGAGTAGAGGGTTAGTGTCTAGAAAGGAAGAACCATAGAGTTTGGAAAAGAAGCTGAGAATACTGAGAAAGGGTCTAGTGGGGCCTTAATTAGAGGTCAAGCACACAGGGTCTTTAAGGGGTGCAAAAGACTTCAATTCTAAGCCAAGTGCAGTAGGAAGCCATTGAAGGTTCTGGGGCAGGGCAGTAGGCCTATTTGGTTTCTACTTTTCACTCCACCTGCAGTAGAGCAGGCCACAAGTAGACGCAGTCACTGATACAAGGAGATAGGTAGGAGGCTAATGGGGCCTCCAGTGAGAACTACTGGTACAGGACCCGGGAAGGGACATTTGAGATGGGAAAGGTAGATAGGTTACAGACATATTGAGACCAATAGGCCAACAGGCCTGGTTGTGAGATAGGAGAGAACATTGCAGGGACAACTGGTAGATGGTGGCTCTATTTGCAGAATGGGATAAGTGGAGGAGCAAGTTTGGAGAGAAGCTCTGTTAGTCACTCTGGAAGTGCCAAGATTGAGGGGCCCATGGGAGCTCCTGGCTGAGCTGGCAAGGAGGCAGTTATATACAAGGGCCCTGAAGCCCAGAGGAGAGTCCAGGCCACACCCTCCATGATGCCTAACGGGACTACATACCCACTAGACAGGCCACCATGTGGCTGTTGACCTAAGGCAATCCCAGGATCCTGAGTGCTCACCTGAGTCTTTCATTTACCCTGAGGCCCCAGTAAGCCCTTGCCTCAGGAGGGCTTAATAGTCACTGTTGGATATATTTTAAATGTTAAAATCCAACCATAATCACTCAAGGCTATTGAGAAGAGGTAACCAAAAGAGTTAAAAGTGTAGTAAGTGTTCAAGTCACTCTATTTATTCCCAACCTTCCTCTCATCTTAAATTTTGTATACTCAAATCCCAAAATAATAAAATCTGGATTAAGCTGTCATAGAGCTTAATGGAGCCAAGTCACCATGCCAAGTTTGAGTTAATACATTTTAAATGAAAACACACCAGCAAGATTTAGAACAAGGGTCAAGAATCATAAAATAAATACCTCAAAAATAATTCTCAATTGTGAAATGACGGATGTCATGCCCCTGGAAGTCTAAAACCTCTCCTGAATTGAGCAGTCTTTTCACTTAGGGATAATTAGCAAATTGTTGGCAGGCTCTGCTCTTACCTTTAGAGAGGGAAAGAGAAGAAAATTCACAAAGTAAAGCCAGAACCTTGTCTACCTCCATTTCTAAGCTTGGCTGTAAGCATCGTCAAAATGTTATTGCTCTGGTTCAAGGAAAGACTAGTAGACCAAAAACTGGGCAGGAGTAGAAGGTTAAGGCCTCAGAAAGAATCACAAACACCTAGAATCTTCTAGAAGACGAATGAACTCATGTCTCTGGGGATGCCTTTGTTCTACTACAGGTGGTGCAACAGATTGACACTGTTACCCACCCATGCCTCTGAAACCACTCTCATCCTTAGTCCTCCAGAGAACTTAGTGCTGCTCTCAGGGAAGCAACTCTACCCCATGGTGACAGCGAAGTGTGGGTCTCGTTTTCACCTATGAGAGTTCATCCTTCCTTTTCCCAGTCTTTTTCAAGCCTCTGTAGGCACTTTTTGTTCCCAGCTAACACTGGAGCAAGCCAGCCCCTAAGCGGCCAAGCCTGGGCCTCTGTGCAGGCTGCAGAGAGCTCTGTGCTTTGACAGACAATGCCCTTCAGCAAAGGCAGGCTGGGCACCATGTTCAAACCTCAAAATCAGGCCTGCCTCGGCGTCTGTCCAAACATGATGAGATCTTCCATGGGGAGGCCTTGAATTCCACATATTTTTCAAAGGGACACATCCCAGGAGGATGATCCCTTATTGGGCTTCCCTGAGTTTTAGCCTCCCTGATCAGCCCCTCAGCCTGCCACGTAGTGACTAACTAAAATGCTCCTTTCACATTGCCAATCGCTCCCCTGCAGAGGGTGGTGCCTGTGATAACTACCGTCGGGGAAACCCTGGGACAGGAGTCAGGGACCCAGGACCGTGTCTTCCCTCTACCTCAGTTTCCCCTAGTCTTTGGCAACCAACAGGAAGCAGTGTGCTGCTGTGGTGTGAGCCTCATAAACTGGAAGCTATTCCCAGCCTCAAATCCCCGACGTAATCCAGAACATCCCCTACCCCCTGTAGGTCATCCAGATCTGTTAGTGAAACCCAGAGCTTTCCCCAGTTGGCCTCTGTGCTGCCTTCCACACTGGCCACTCTGCCCAGCTCTGTAGCTGGCTTGGCTGGCTTCTCAGGTGAGCTGAGAGGGCCCATGCTGCCACCTCCCCAACCTCCCACGGATTCAGTGACAGCACTTGCCATGGCTCCCCCTCCTCCCACAATGGTTGGGGACACCTGTGCCTTTACATTAGGACCCGGGAAGAAAAATTATTAGCAAATGCACTGATGGTCTTTGACATTTCTTGATTTGAGAGTGAGTAAACAGTTTAACCCATGAGTGGGGCCGAGGAATGGGGGCTGACATGGCTGGTAGCTCTTTATCCCTGATAGACACACTCCTGCCACTGGACCACAGCTGGAAGTATGATAAAGACAGCCACACAACTGCACCAAATTTTGCCAAGACCATTTCCAAACTCTTCTATGTCACAAACAGCTCTATCTACCACAAAGTAGAAGGTTTGTCTTTGAAAAACTTAATGGTATCAAAGAGAGAAGGGGTGGCCAGCTTGTGAGCTGTATTTCCAGTGTCAAAATCACCTTGGTCTTAAAACCCACAGTGACCAAATTTGGGGAAGATGAATGAAGAGAGAGGACACTTTTCTGAGGACATAATCAAGCATTTATGAAATTCAGAGTTAACCGACAGGAGCACAAGAGTGGCCAGCCTCACAGCTGGGCAAATGGACCATAGTGAGGGGTCTCCAGGGCAAACCATTAGCATCCACCCTGATTAAATCTGCTCTGAGGGGGCCTAGAGCATGGCTATTATGCCTCATAAGAACCCTTGGTCAGCCAAGTAGCTTCTAGCCACCAGGTCTGGCTTAGAGAAAATAAACAGCAATCAACAGCTTGGCCCAGAATATCCAGAAAATAAATTAAAATTTTTAGAGAAGTAGTTTTCCAAGGTTGGATCAGTGTTTTTCTTCATTATTTCATATATTATATATATATATAATATATATTTCATTTTCATGCACATTGCTACTACTGGCCTCCAGCCAGGTCTACTCTGCCAAGAGTAGAAAAACTATGATAAAAACTTTTTAAAAAACATTCTAAACTGACTAGAAACAGAAGGTATAAGTAATCTAGACAGTGGTTGGCAAGAGGAAAAGAACAAGGGAATTGAATGCCTGAGAGGCTAGAGGAAGAATATCTAGTACTCAAAAATGAATCCTAGTGGGATAAGAAGGAGGGAAGGAGAAGGAACCATGAAAGGAAAGCCCACATTTCAAAGCTGGAGTCTGAAAGAATGCTGAAAACGTCAATGGATTTGAGGAGTCTATAGCAGGTTGGTGCTATTAATGACTCCTTCTAAGCTCAAGTTCAAGTTCAAAGGAACACCATGAACAGGGTTTGTATCCAGCATTTGAACAGCTCAGAGCTTTATCCAGAGACTGCTTCTGGCCCTCCAAACCCTTCCATCTCTAATCTTGAAGAATTTCGTCTTGCCATTTTTCTACCTAGAATCTCCCACCTGCCTCCCCTCTGTGAACTGGCAACATTCTGAAGTGGTCTGACTGTCTCCGCTTTCAGAGACAGAAAACTCAAAAACTAAAAAACTCATTTTCCATGACCCACCCTCCACCTCATACTCTGCGGTCCACTCCATGCTCTGCAGCTTTGACAAGAAGTGGCCAACCTTTCATCTGACTTAAGACTAGAGCAAGCTACACACCAGGCTTACGCAAGATTCCAGTTGCCTGGGCCCAGAGGGGACAAGAGAAGAGAGAGAAAACAGGAATGGAACTTGTCAGGAAGAATACAAGTTTGTTTTCAAACATGGTAAGTGCAAAGTGGCGGATATGACCAGAGGGCACTTAGCAGGTGGGTCTGGGGCTCAAGAGCTAGGACTAGGGATAAACCTTGAGAGTCACCAGCATGAAGAGAAAAGGGGACTCCATTATGGTGTTTTGTATGAACAATTTCTATCCCCACCTACAAATTTATCAGCATTTACACTCATCCTTACATTGTTACCTCGAATCTCTGTGTTCAAGATTAATCCCCCACATCTGGTCATAACTCTATTCCTCTCCACCTCCTTAAGATGGTTCCCTCAACTAACCTCCTTTTGGTGTCTTTTAACCTTCAGTCTAAAAACATGTACAAATTTCCCTTGTCTTTAAAACAACAAAAATTAACTAGAAAAGGAAATAAAATCCCCTCCTGTGACCCTGACTCTCCCTCTAGTCACTGCCTTGTTTCACATTCTTGGCTTTTCCAAGAAGAAAAGAGTTTTTTGCCTGGAAGAGAAACAGATATTCACTGTCTTTACTTCCTCATTTCCCATTAATTGCTCTCTTGATGAGGTCACCAGCAATTCCCATGTCTCTAAACCCACTGAATCTGTTTCCATCCTCATCTTATCCAACACTTCTACAAATAACACTGTTGTTCCTTGGAATTCTCTGTTCCTTTGGCATCCATGACTCCTCTTTTCTAGTTCTCCTTGTTCTTCGTTGACTGTTTCTCATTGGCTTTCTTTTAAGACCCCTTCCTCTGCCATCACTATATTGGCATTCCTTCAGCCTTGGGCTATCTCTCCTCTCCCTCTGCATGTTTCCCATGGGTGATCTCTGTGATGAATTTGTAATTTACTTCCATTGTAATCAAAGAACACATTTCATATGATTTCATTTCTTTTAGATTTTTGAGACTTGTTTTATGCTCCATTTATGCAAACGAAAAGCATGAGTATTCTGTTGTCATGGTGAATTTGCTATAAATGTCAGTTATATCAAATTGTTGATGTATCCTTCAAGTCTTCTATGATATATGCCTATTGATCAAGGAGTATTGATATCTTTAACTATAGATTTGTTCATTTTTACTTTGTTATGTTAGTTTTGCTTCATATGTTTTGAATCTCTCTTATTGATGAATATAAATGTGGCATTATTTTGTATTCTTTATAAATTGATCACTTAATCATTATGAATTTTCCCTCTTTATCACTGATAATTCTCTTTATTCTAAATTCTACTTTGTATAATATAGGCAATTCAGCTTTCCTTAGTGTGTATATATGTTCCATCCTTTTAACTTTTAATCTATGTCTTCATATAGTTTTTTGTAGGCAGCATATAATAGGTCAATCTGACGATCTCTGCCTTTTAAATGGAATGTTTAGACCACTATATTTAAGCTAATTATCAAAAAAAAATTCAGTGTGCCATCATCCTGTTTATTTTCTATTTGTCCTATTTCTTATTCCCTTTTCTTTTACTTCCTTCTTTTGAAGTACTTGAGAACTTTTTATAATTCATTTTATCTCCATACTGGTGAGCAACTAAAAATTTTAAAATAAAATCTGGTAAGTGTGGTGTCATGGAAGCCAAAATAAGAAAATATTTCAAAAGACTGAAGTCATAAACTATGTTAAGTGTCTCTGAGATCTTGAATAAACATAGACATAAAATGGCCGTAGGATTTGCCAACATGGGGTTCAATTTTGTGAACTTAATAGAAACAACCTCAGTGAAGTGGTGGGTTTATAAACCCAACCTAAATAGGATGATGAGAGAATAAAAGATGAAGAAGTAGAGACGGATACCCGGGCAACTTAAGAAGTTTTCCTCAATGGAAAAAAAAAAAACAAACAAAAAACGTTTTCCTCAATGGAGAAACAAGAATCCAATGTACTCGATTCTAAAAGGAATGCAGTAGATGAACTAATACAAGGGGTGAGGTAGGGGAATGAGGGAGCAGGGAGAGGGAAGGAGGGAGGGGGATGGGTGTCATGGCATATGGCACACCTCTTGGGGGCGGGACACAATTATAAGAAGGACTTTGTCTAACAAATGCAATCAGTGTAACCTAATTCTTTGTACCCTCAATGAATCCTAAATAAAGAAAAACAAAAGAAAGCAAAAAAAAAAAACTTTTGCTATACACGGAAGAAAGAGAGTTGGATAGTGATTCAAAAGTATATGGCATTAACAGGGAAAGTTTGTTAGGAAGGGAAATATTAGAACATATCTGAATGCCGATGAAAATGATCCATAAAGAGAAAGACATTGACAGATTGATGTTAGAGGAGGCAGAGCAAATACTTTATAAAAAGAAGAGAAAGTGGGTTCCAGAACACAAGTGGAAAAAGCACACTTTTTTTTTCTTTTTTTTTTAATAATTTTATTAAATCATAATTGTGTACATTGGTGCAATCATAGGGCAGAATGTGCTTCATATACAATCAGAAATATTTTGATCATACTGTTAGAGATAGCCTTCATGGCATTTTCTTGATCACTATATA
>CAUYON010005030.1:0-33353 GCA_963573935.1 Arctocebus calabarensis | reverse complement strand
GTGGGTTTTTCTCTTTTTTACCATCTTTTATCTTAGCCTCAGTGATGTTATTTTGACATCATAGTGGGTTTTTCCCTTGGTTACCAACTTTAATATTAATCTCAGCGTCATCTTACTGATGTCACAGTGGAATTTTCCCTGGGTTATCATCTTTAAGCTTAACCTCACTGACATCCTTTTGACGTCACAGCAGGTTTGTCCCTTGGTTACTGTCTTTTAATTAACCTCATTGACCTCTTCCTGATGTCACATTGGGTGTTGTCCTGAGTTACCGTAATTCAGCTTAACCTAGGTAATGTCCTCCTGACTTCATAGTGGGTGTTTCCAAGGGTTACCTTCTTTAAGCTTCACCTCAGTGGTGTCCACCACATCACAGTGGGTTTTGCCCTATGGTACCATCTTTAATCTTAACCTCAATGACGTACTTTTGATGTCACAATGGTTTTTTCCCTAGGTTACCATCTTTTAGCTAGGCTCAGTGACATTCTTTTGGCATCAATGTCCTCCTGAGCTTATAGCGGGTTTGCCCTGGGGTATGGTCGTTAAGATCAATGTCATTTATGTCCTTCTGATGTCGCAGTGGCTTTTCCTATTGGTCACAATCCTTTAATTAACCTCAGTGACATCCTCCTAACTTCACAGTGGGTGTTTCCAAGGGTTGTCGCCTTCGGTGACGTCCTCCTGATGTCACAGTGGGTTTTGCCCTGTGGTGTCTTTAATCTTAACACAGAGATGTCCTTTTGAGGTCACAATGGGTTTTTCCCTTGTTTACAGTTTTCAAGCGTAAACTCAGTGACGCCCTCCTAACGGCACAGTGTGTTTTGACCTGGGTTGCTGTCTCTAAGCATAACCTCAGTGACGTACTTCTGATGTCACAGTGGAATTTGCCCTGGGTTCCTGTCTTTAAGCTAAACCTCCGTGATGTCATCCTGAACTCACAGTGGGTTACCATCTTTAAGCTTAAGCTTTGTGATGTCCTCGTGACATCACTGTCAGTTAGCTCTGGGTTACGATCTTTCAGCTTAACCTCATGAAATACTCTGACCTAACAGTGCAATTTTTCCTGGGTTACCATCTTTAAGCTTAACCTCTTTGACGTCACCATGAGTCCACAGTGGGTGTTGCCCTGTGTTACCATCTTTAAGCTTAATCTCAGTGACATGTTTTTGATGTCAGGGTGTTCTTTTCCCTTGGTTACTGTCTTTTAGCTTAATCTCAGTGATGTCCTCTTTACGTCACAGTGGGTTTTGCCCTAGGTTACCGTCTTTAACACTAACCTCCGCGATGGCCTATTGAAATCACAGTGTGTTTTGCCCTGGGTTACCATATTTAAGCTTCACCTCACTCACATCTTTTTGACGTCACAGTGGGTTTTTCCCTTGGTTACCATCTTTTAACTTAGCCTCAATGATGTTCTTTTGATGTCACAGTGGGTTTTGCCATGGATTACTTCTTTAAGCTCAACCTCAGTGACATCCTTTTGATGTCACAGTAGGTTTTTCCCTTGGTTACCATCTTTTAACTTAGCCTCAGTGATGTCCTTTGATGTCACATTGGGCTTTTCCCCTTGGTTAACATCTTTTAGCATAGCCTTAGTGACGTTCCTTTGACATCACAGTGGGTGTTGCCATGGGTTACCATCATCAAGCTTAACCTCCGTGATATCCAGTTCAACTCACAGTGGGTTTTTCCTTGGGTTACCAATGTTAAGCTTAACCTCAGTGATGTCAGTGAGGTGCTTTTGACATGACAGTGTGTTCTTCCCTTGGTTACCATCTTTTAGCTTAACCTCAGCAACGTCCTTTTGACGTCTCAGTGGGCTTTTCCCATAGTTACCATTTTTTTGCTTGACCTTAGGGATGTCTTGTTGACATCATATTGGGTTTTGCCTTGGATTACCATATTTAAGTTAAACTTCATTGACATCACCCTGACTCCATAGTGGGTGTTTCCCTGGGTTACCTTCATTAAGATTAACCTCTGTGAATTCCTCCTGATGTCACAATGGGTGTTGCCCTGGTTTACCATCTATTTGTTTAGTCTCAATGACATCCTCCTTACCCCACAAAACCTTTTGCCCTGGGTTACCTTCTTTTGATGTCACCTTGGGTTTTTCTCTTGCTTACTGCCTTTTAGCTTAACCACTGTGATGTTCTTTTGAAGTCACAGTGGGTTTGTCCCGTGGTTATCGTCTTTTAGCTTAACCTCAGTGACATCCTGCTGATGTCACAGTGGGTTGATCTCCTGGGTTATGATCTTTAAGCTTACCCTTCGTGACGTCCGCCTGAACTCACAATGGGTTTTGCCCTGGGTTACTGTCTTTAAGGTTATAATCGATGATGTATTTTTGACATCACACTGGGGTTTTCTCGTGGTTACTGTGTTTTAGCTTAATCTTAGTGATGTCCCCTTGAAGTCACAGTGGGTTTGGCTCTTAGTTACCGTCATTAAACTTAATCTCAGTGACGTCCTCATGGTGTCACATTGGGTTTTGCTCTGGGTTACCGTCATTAAGCTTAACACCCATGATATCCTCCTGAACTCACTGTGGGTTTGCCCTGGGTTACCTTCTTTTACCTTAGCCTCAGTAATGTACCTTTGTCATACCTTGTTTTTCCCTTGGTTACCGTCTTTTAACATCTGTGACATCTTAATCTTCCTGACATCACATTGGGTGTTGTCCTGCGTTACCATCTTTAAGCTTAACCTCCGTGCCATCCTTCCACATCATAGTTGGTGTTACACTTGGTTACCGCCTTTAAGTTTAATATCCATGATGTCCTCCTAATGTCACGGTGAGTGTTGCCCTGGGTTACGATCTTTCACCTTAACCTCAGTGGCATTCTCCACACATCACAGTGAGTTTTGCCCTGCCTCCTTGACAGCCTCATGAATAACAGTGGCTTTTGCCCAGGGTTACCATCTTTAAGCTTCACTACACTGAGGTCTTTTTGACGTCACACTGGGTTTTTCCCATGGTTACCGTCTTTTAGCTTTACCTTAGTGACATCTTCCTGACATCACATTGGGTGTTGACCTGAGTTACCATCTTTAAGCTTAACTTCAGTGACATACATCTGATATCACAGTGGATGTTGCCCTGGGTTACCATCATCAAGCTTAACCTCCGTGATGTCCTCCTGAACTCATAGTGGGGTTTTCCCTGGGTTACAGTCATTAAGCTTGACGTCAGTGATGTGCTTTTGCCATCACAATGGGTTTTTCCTTTGGTTTTCGTCTTTTAGCTTAGCCTCAGTGTAGTCCTCATCACGTCATATTGGGTTTTGCCCTTGTTTATCGTATTTAAGCTTAACTTTAGTGATGTCCTCAAGACATCATAGTGGGTTTTGTCCCGGATTACTGTCTTTTACCTAAAACTTAGTGACATCTTCTTAACATCACAGTGGATGTTACCCTGGGTTACCTTCATCAAGCTTAACCTCACTGACATCCTCCACATGTCACAGTGGATTTTACCCTGGGTTACCATCTTTAAGCTTAACCTCCATGACATCCTCCTGAACTCACAGTGGGTTTTTCCTTGAGTTGCCATCTTCAAGCTTAACCTCATTGACATCACTCTTACTCCACTGTGAGTTTTACCCTGGCTTACCATCTTTGACCTTAACCTCTGTGAGGTCCTCCTGATGTCACAGTAGGTTTTGCCCTGGGTTACTATCTTTAGCTTAACCTCAGTGACATCTTTTTGATGCCACAGTGGGTTTTTCACCTGGATACCATCTTTAGCTTAGCCCCACTGATGTCCTTTTAACATCAAAGTGGGTTTTACCCTTGATTAATGTATTTTAGCTTAGTGTCAATGTCGTCCTTTTGACGTCACAGTGTGCTATTCCCTTGGTTACCGTCTTCAAGCTTAACCTCTGTGATGTCCTCCTCACATTATAGTGGGTGTTGCCCTGGACTACCATCATCAAGCTTAACCCCCGTGATATCCTTCTGAACTCACAGTGAGTTTTTCTTGAGTTACGATTGTTATCCTTAAACTCAGTGATGTGCTTTTGACATCACAGTGGGTTTTTGCCTTGGTTACTATCTTATAGCTTAACCTCAGTGATGTCCTTTTGATGTCACAGCGGGTTGTTCCCATGGTTACCGCCTTTTAGCTTAACCTCAGTGACGTCTTGCTGACATCACATTGGGTTTTTCCTTGGGATACTGTCTTTAAGCTTAACCTCATTGACATCACCCTGACTCCATTGTGGGTGTTACCCTGGGTTAACTTCGTTAAGCTTAGCCTCAGTGAAGTCCTTCTGACATCACAGTGGGTGTTGCCCTGGGTTACTGTCTTTACCTTAAACTCAGTGATGTCTTACTGACATCACAGTGGGTTTTGCCCTGGATTACCATCTTTAGCTTAATCTCCATGATGTCCTCCCAAACTCACAGTGTGTTTTTCCCTGGGTTATCAGCTTTAAGCTTAACCTTAGTGATGTCTTTTTGATGACACCATGGATTTTTCCCTTGGTTACCAGCTGATAGCTTAGCATCAGTGATGACCTTTTGACCTCAAAGTGGGTTTTGTCCTGGTTTAACGTCTTCAAGCTTAACTTTCTTGATATCCTCATGATGCCACAGATGTTTTTTTCCCTATGTTATTGTCTTGAAGCTTAACCTCAGTAAAGTCCTCTTGATCTCACTTTACCTTTAGACCTGGGTTACTATCTTTTGACGTCACAGTGGGGTTTTCCCTTACTTACCATCTTTTTGCTTAGCCTCTGAAATGTTCTTTTGATGTCACAGTGGGTTTGTCCCATGGTTACCGTCTTTTAGCTTAACCAGTGACGTCCTCCTGACATCACTTTAGGTTTTGCCCTGAGTTACCATCATTAACTTAACCTCTGTGACCTCCTCCTGAACTCACACTGGGTTTTACCCTGGGTTACTGTCTTTTAGCATAACCTCAGTGACTTTCTTTTGACATCACAGTGGGTTTTTCCTTTGGTTACCATCTTTAATCTTAATATTAATCTCAGTGACTTCCTCCTGACATCACAGTGGATTTTACCCTGTGTTACCGTCTTAATGCTCAAACTCAGTAATGTCCTTTTGATGTCACAGTGGGTTTTTCCCTTGGTTACCTTCTTTTACCTTAACCTCAGTGAAGTCTTCCTGATGTCACATTAGGTGTTGTCCTGCATTACCATATTTAACCTACCTCTGTTACACCCTCCTCCCATCATAATGTGTGTTACCCTTGGTTACCATCTTTAATCTTAACATCCGTGATGTCTTCCTGATGTCACAGTGAGTATTCCCCGGGGTTACCATCTTTAAGCTTAACCTCAGTGAGGTCCTCCTGATGTCACAGTGGATTTTTCTCTGGGTTACCGTATTCAAGGTTAATCTCAGTCCTTCTCATATCACAGGGGTTATGGCCCTAAGATACACTCTTTAAGTTTAACTCCTTGATGGCCTCATGAAATCACAGAGGGGTTTTCCCTGGGTACCATCTTTAAGCTTCACCACACTGAAATCTTTGTAATGTCACAGTGGGTTTTTCCCTTGGTTACCGTGTTTTACATTAACCTCAGTGATGTCTTCCTGACATCACATTGGGTGTTCCCTTTCATTACCCCATTTAATCTTAACCTCTGCGATGTCCTCTAGATGTCACAGTGGGTGTTGCCCTGGGTTACATTCATTAAGCTTAACCTCCATGACGTCCTCCTGATGCCACAGTGGCTGTTGCCCTGGGTTACCGTCTTAAAGCTTAACCTCCATAACATCTCCTGAAGTCACAGTGGGTGTTGCCTTGGGTTACATTTATTAAACTTAATCTCAGTGAGGTCTTTGTGACACCACAGTGGGTGTAGACCTGCTTTACCTTCAGTAAACTTAACCTCTGTGATGTCCTCCTGATGTCACAGTGGGTTTTCCCCTGGGTTGCTGTTTTTAAGCTTAACCTCCATGCTGTCCTCCTGAACTCTCAGTGAGTTTTGCCCTGGTTTACCTTCTTTAAGCTTAACCTTAGTGACATCTTTTTGATGACACAGTGGGTTTTCTCCTTAGTTACCGTCTTTTAGCTTAGCCTCAGTGACGTCCTTTTGACGTCAAAGTGGGTTTTGTACTGGTTTACCGTCTTTAAGCTTAACTTCCGTGATGTCTTCATGATGTGACAGTTGGTTTTCCCCTGTGTTACCGTTTTTAAACTTAACCTCAGTGATGCTCACCTGACCTGACAGTACCTTTTGCCCTGAGTTACCATCTTTTGATGTCACAGTGGGATTTTCCCTTACTAACGTCTTATAGCTTAGACTCAGTGATGTTCTTTTGATGTCACAGTTGGTTTGTCCCATGGTTGCCATCTTTTAGCTTAAATTCATGGACGTCCTCCTGATGTCACAGTGGGTTTATCTCCTGGGTTATGGTCTTTAAGCTTAACCTGAGTGATGACCTCCTGAAGCCACAGTGCGTGTAGCCCTGAGTTTCCTTCATTAAGCTTAACCTTCGTGACATCCTACTGAACTCACAGGGGATTTTGCTCTTGGTCACCATATTTTATCTTAGCCTCAGTGATGTTCTTTTGATGTCACAGTGGATTTTTCCCTTAGTTACCATCTACAATCTTAAAATCAGTCATGTCCTCATGACATCACAGTGGATTTTGCCCTGGGTTATCATCTTTAAGATCAATCTCGCTGATGTCCTTTTGACATCACAGTGAGTTTTTCACTTGGTTACCATCTTTTGATTAACCTCAGTGACGTCTTCCTGACATCAAATTGTGTGTTGCCCTGAATTACCATCGTTAAGTTTAATCTCCATGACGTCATCACAGTGGGTGTTTTCCTGGGTTACCGTCTGTAAGCTTTACCTCAGTGAGGTCCTCCTGACATCACAGTGAGCCTTGCTCTCTGGTACTGTCTCTAATCTTAACCTCAGGGATGTCCTTTAAACGTCACAATGGGTTTTTTCCTTGTTTACCATTTTTAACCTTTACATCAGGAACATCCTTCTGATGTCACAGTGTATTCTGACCTGGGTTGCCATCTCTAATAATAACCTCAGTGACTTCCTCCTGATGTCACAGTGCGTTTAGCCCTGGATTACTGTCTTTAAGCTTAACCTCCGTGATGTCCTCCTGAACTCACAGGGCATTCTTCCCTGGGTAACTGTATTTCAGCTGAACCTTCATGACATCCTCATGACATCAGTGTCCATTAGCTCTGTGTTACGATCTTTCAGCTTAACTTCAGTGAATTCCACGTGACCTCGCAGTAGGTTACCATCTCTAAGCTTAACCTCATTGTCATCACCCTGACTCCACAGTGGGTGTTTCCCTTGTTTACCATCTTTAAGTTTAACGTCAGTGCTGTCCTTTTGACATCATAGTGGGTTTTTCCCTTTTTTACTGTCTTTTAGATTAGCCTCAGTGATGGTGCTTTGTCATCACAGTGGGATTTTCCCATGGTTACTGTCTTTTATCTTAACCTCTGTGACGTTCTCCTGAAGTCACAGTGGGTTTTGCCCTGGGTTAACATGTTTAAACCTAACCTCCCTGTCATCCTGCTTAACTCACAGTGGGTGCTGCCCTGTGTTACCATCTTTAAGCTTAACCTCAGTGACAACCTCCTGATGTCACATTAGGTTTTGCCCTGGGTTACTGTTATTAAGCTTTACCTTCGTGACATCATCCAAAAACTCACAGTGTCTTCTGACCTGGGTTACCATCTTTTACCTTAACCTCAGTGACGTTCCTTTGAGGTCACAGTGGGTTTTTCCCCTTACTTACTGTCTTTAGCTTAATCTCAGTGATGTCTTATAGATGTCACAGTGGGTTTTGCTCTGAGTTACTATCACTGAGCTTAACCTCAGTGATGTCCTCCTGATGTCACATTGGGTTTTGCCTTGGGTTACCATCATTAAGCTTGACCTCTGTGATGTCCTCCTGAACTCACAGGTTTTGCCCTGGGTTACTATCTTTTAACTTAACCCCAGTGGTGCTGTTTTGTCACAGTGGGGTTTTCCCATGGAAATATCTTTAACCTTTTTTTTTATACTTAATTATTGAGTTTATTTGTCTAGACTTGGGTTCAGACTTATTATTAGGTATCCAAAATAAGTAATGCCAGTAGAACTTACATTTAATGAAGACATAAATCATTTACATTTTGTTTCTCAGTGATTTTTTTAAAGTAAATGAATATATTCAATGGATATATTTGACTATTAAGGACATAAGGCTTTATGAGGTAAATATATGTTTAAATACCAGATCAGTCACTTTATCTTTGTAAACTTTATTCTTATAATTTAATATTGAAAAGGTAGAGAATTTATGAGATAAGATATGGTATCTCTAGTAAGATAATTTATGTAAAGTATTCAGCACAGTGTCTATTATGTGCTATACATAGAATAAATTATTACTATTAATGTTTTGTTATCTAAGATTTATCAATAAGCTCTTAACTGCTCTGTTTTCCAAGGAAATCCTGTGATCACTCCAATTTATTGTTTTTGATATATAATTGGCTTTATTACTACGAAAATACTTATAGTTAAAAAACTCTATGAATCCAATATGCTTTTATAACCTGCTCCCCAAAGAAACACCTCATCCTTTCTACTATAACCCTGACTTCTAACAGCATAGATTACCTTCATTAGTTTTTGTACAATTTATAAATGGAATCATAAAGTACATAACCTTGTTCAATATTTTGTGAGTTTTATCTGTATTGTGTGTACTATGAGTTCATTTTCATCATTGCATTGTATCCCATTCTGTAAATATACTTTACCTTCACTTTTCTTTTGGGTAGTTTTGAGGCTTTTGTAATTATAAATAGTGGTGTGAATATTTTATAATATGTCTTTTAGTGAATACATGTAACATTTCTAATGGGAATATTCCTAAGAGTGGAATTACACAGTTGTAGGCTATGGATATCTTCACCTTTAATAGATACTGGTAAATAGTTTTCCAGAATGTTTGTACCAGTTTATACCTAACACTATCAGTGCAGGAGAATTTTGGATGCTTCATATCATCAGAGTTAGTTTTATGCTTGTGTCTGATGTTTTCATTTTGCCATGCTAGTATCACATTTTTTTGTTTTTGTTGGCAATTTCATGATGTTAAATGAAATTTATTAATTTTTATTAATAAAAATAGATTTTTGACCATGATACATTAATAATGAACTATAATATTTATAATAAATACAAGTTCTGACAATTAAGTTTGTGAACCCATCCTAGAAAAATTACTACATATCTCCTTGCTGAATATTATTACAGTCATCTTTGAAGTTCCTCATGTGGGAAGCTATGAACTGATGCCAGTGCCCAGTCCACCCTCTAAAGCAATTTTGAAATCCTTTTTTGTTGGAATGACCATCACAGCTTTCATAGTGTGTCAGCATGATGTCCCTTGATGTCCCGAATGTCATCAAAATGTCTCCCTTTCAATATATCCTTTATCTTTAGGCAAAGAAAAAACTCACTGTGGGCCAGATCAGATGAGTAGTGAGGGGGTTCCATTACAGTTATCTACTTTCTGACTAAAAACTTCCTCACAGATAGTGGCTTGTGCCCTGGTACATTGTCATGATGCCAAAGCCATGACTTTTTGGTAAAATGTTGAGGTCATTTTTGTCTAACTTTTTCATGTAGCATTTTTAGCACTTCTAGATAGTAAATTTGATTAACTGTTTGTCCAGTTGGTATGAATTCATAAGGACTAATCCATCTGATACCAGAAAAGGTTAACAACATCATTTTAACTCTTGATTTAGGACTGATAAAACTTTCTTGGTTATACAGAATTGGCTGACTTCCATTGTGCACTTTGATGCTTTGTTTCATGGTCATATTGCTACATGTATGTTTCATCACCAATGACAGCATGGCCTCAAACATCATCTTGCCTCTCCAAACGTCTTGGCAAACTTTGATTTATCAATGACTTTCTTAGGAACCATTTTTGCACACACCTTTGTCATCCAAGATTTTCCTATTTCCCTGTCAATGTTTACTTGGTTTGTTCTGCTTCTCACTGTCAGCTGATGATTCTGATGCATAATTTGTCAAAATTTTGCTAAGTTACTGTCAGTTCTGCTCATTTCTGACTGACCCAACCTCTCTTCTTTAGTGATGCTCTCTCTCTTTTCTCAATAGCATTATCCCCATAAACTTGGATGAATATGTCCTGTTTTCACTTCCATACTTTTCAAGTCTAACACGAAACTTAATGTTCACTCTTTGCTCTAATCCAAGCACCAAAATATGCAACAGCACACAAAATATGCAACAAGAATAATGAACGCTACTCAGCAAGACATTGCCACATGTCAACATGAACAGGGCTGTAAGACACTGATACACAGAGGTTATGAATCCTTACTGAGTTGTTAGTATGGTGGGGCCAGTGTAAGTGTACAGTGGCAAATGCTGAAACTTAATAGTCAGACCTCAGATAGAATCACAAATAACAGTGTGCCTTGTGTCAGGGGACATTTTGTCTCTTGCTTGCTATATTTTTCAACTCTGTAGGAGAAGTTAAATGTAGAATAAATAAAAGTAAGCAAAAATTGATGCAATAGATGATATAACTATAAAACTATAGGTGCTGTCACCTTCTTCTCTACTTTATGCCTGGTTTACTTCATACACTGACTGGTTGATTTTTCTGACTTCAGATTCTCCCTTTATATTTCATTTGATGTATAATAATCAAAACAATCATTCTCAATCCTATATTATCTCTCTCTCTCTCTTTTTTTTTCTTTCAAAAATATCCCTATGATATTGAGTCTAAACTCACCTGGCTTCCACATTCTGACCTCACACAAACCATATAATCTAATTATTTACTGCTCATATGCGCAGTTTTTTCTGGTCCAAAAACTGTTTAGTGAGCCTGGGACATAACTACTTCTGCAGAGGCACTAACACTTGCCTTGTTCTTATCACCTGGGATGCTGCTTTTTCTCAGGGCTTCCCATCATTTACTCTCAATTCAACATGCTTTATGAGACCTTAAAGTACAGATGTTCTTTGAATGTCATCTTGCTTAATTATTGCAATAAACCTGAAAGGTAGATAATACTCTGATTTTCCAAAAGAAAAAAAGCACAAGAGTCCATAAAACAAGGCTTAGAAAGGTAAGTTGTTGAACAGGAGTTCAAACCAGACCTGCCTAGATTCAAGTGTAAACTCTTGGCAATACCTTATGGCTAACTCTTTAATCTTCTCACTCAACTTCCTATTGAGGGGAAGAAGCAACATACAAACAACTAATTTTTAACAAACAACTAATTTTTAATGTGAGTGTCTTAGCCTATTTGTGTTTCTGAGGCTGGATAATTTAGAAAGTAAAGTGGTTTGTTTGTCCTATGGTTTTGTAGGCTGTACATGAAACATGGTGCCAGCTTCAGTTTCTGATGAGGCTTCCAGCAGCTTCTAATCATGGTGGAAAGGGAAGGACAGCCATGTGTGCAGAGATCACATGGCAAGAGAGGAAGCAAGAGAGAGAGCAGGGAGGTGCCAGGCTTTCTATAACTACCAGGTCTCTCAGAAACTAAGAGAGCAAGAACTTACTTATCACCACAAGGACATCACCAAGCCATTCATGAGGAATCCACCGCCATGACCAAACATCTCTCATTAGGTCCCACCTCCCCCAACATTGAGGATCAAATTTCAACATGAGATTTGGAGGACAAGCATCCACACTATAGTAGCAAACTATAACTAAATAAGCAGCAAGCTATTGATACATTATGAGAAGATCAGTTTTTATGATTAGAAAGAATAAAAATAGCCTCCATAGAAATTGTGATGTATAAGGTAGGTCTTCAAGTCTTTCAATAGAGTAAGTGGAAGTGGGGAAGTTTGCCTGCATCAGGGACCAATGTGACTACAGATGAGATAAAAAAATATTGTAGGATGGAATAAATGGGATGATAATTGGACAAAAGGAACATGAGGGTGGGACAGATGTTGAAGTGTAGACCATAGAACTTCAAAGCCATAGCAGAGATTTTTTTCATGGTGTGAGAGATCCATTAAAGAAAAAAACTGTGGAAGAAAAGGATATTATCTGACCTGAGTTTTACAACAGTCAGCCTGGTATTAATGTAAAGGGTAAATTAGCAGCAAATTAGTTTGGAAGCAGAGAGATCTCTGAGAGGAGGCTTCTAAAGTAGGGAAGTCGGTTACTGTGGGGAGAGAAAAGAAGGGAAAATAAATATGTCTGATTAAAATTGATAGGATTTGGTGCCTGTGCAGCAAGGAAGACAAAAATAACAAAAATGAGAAAATATCATAGACATTTATTCATTTAAATCACAGTGTTACTGTACATGTTTCTCCCACTACAGATAATCTCTGCAAAGTTGGAGGTAAGATATGGAAATAGGGAAATATGTCATAATAGCCACACTCAGGATAAAACATAAAGCAAACCTGTAAGAAAAGAAGGATTTCTGAATAACAATGTGTGTACTATTAAAGTTGTGACTTCCCGACATAATGGGATTGACCTGTGTGGGCAAATGCTATTTATAAGTGTCATTTATTGGTTAATTAAGAGAGAAACCTTATTATTTTTGGGTTGCAGCCATCATTGTGGTTTGTTGGGCCTAGGCTGGATTCAAACCCACCAGCTCAGGTGTATGTAGCTGGTGTCTTAGCTGCTTGAGCCACAGGCGCCGAGCCCTGAGAAACCTTATTATTATGGAATTAGTATGTACTTTAACTTTCGGGTTTAATTTCATTTTATGACTCTCAAGTAGATGCTTTATTTTAAATTCTTAATTTGCTTAAAGTTAACATGGAGAGTGACAAATACAATTTACCTAATAGGTTGTTAATTTTATTGGGGGGGGGGATTTTTAAAATATTTAAGTGGGAAATTACAAAACACTAAGAATAATGATACTATCCCTGGCCAACCCACTTGTGTTATCCATTTTAATAGTGATCAAAACATAGATCTGAAACAATATGCAAAGCTTTGAAGTTCTCTCAGTGAAGAAAATAATCATGCTAGTGTCAATGATTCTGGAATGATCTGTCCCTCCAGGCCAATTCAAAAGCAGACGCACGTTCTTGGGACCTGCCTTATAAAAATGGAAATTTGATATGGGGAAGGTAGATGGCTATACACATGGCTCTCCTTCCCTTTCCCCCATGATTTTACCTCTTTTAGGAAAGAGGCAAAATGGGTGGCACTTGGTGCCACCCCAAGGAGTAGGGTGGCAGCCCCATATACTGGAGGTGGTCGGTTCAAACCTGGCCCCAGCCAAAAACTGCACACACACACACAAAAAAGGAAAATGGTATTTATATCTAAGTTTTTATTTACTTTATTGCTTTGGCACTACTACATGGCAGGAAGCCAACCATCTCTCCAGCTAGGAACATATCGGTCTTTTCATACACATAAAGCTTCTTTATATATCGAATAAAAGATATACTTCAGGCCCTCACAGATTTTCTCACACTGCAATTTTCTGAAAGAATAATAGGTGATCCAACCAAGAAGATATAAAAAGGTGATTTTTTTCTTTTTTTTTGCTCCACCACTTATCTGCATGTCCTGTGAGCTACAACTAACCACTATTTTTCTAAAGCATACATTTCAAAATCATAGGAAGGCTTTCAAGGCCCAGAGGACAGAGGCAGTTAGGTATTTTAGATGAGTTTCCAAGAATATCTGTGTACTTACTGAACCTATGTATTTGCATTTGAGATAAGCGCAATTTTATGGCTGCAGGCAAGAAATTGGCTGGGCCACTGAGGAGGCCTTTTGGAAGGGCATAGAGTCAACATGTGTAGTGAGGCAAGGACAGCAAAGTGACAACCAGATGTGCCGTATTGCGATTCCTGCCCTTGCCCAGGAGCCAACATTCTTGGCACTCTTAGGGAATGATTACAATCAGCAGGTGTAATTGCTCTTACTTATCTATTTATAGTTTAGGAAGTGTGGTCACATATATTATCTCATTATTATAGTAAATACTTTGTAAATTTTTTTAACGATTTCACTTGGTGTTTTCCATCAATCCCATGAGAGAGGAGAGCAGAGATTGTTCTTTCCCTATGACAAAGAAAAAAACTGAGGCTCAGATATCAGTGACTTGGTTAAGGTGACTATGAGTTGGCAACAAAAGCAGAACAAGAACAGAGTCTACATTTCTGGCCTTGTAATTTTAAACCCTTTTTTTTTTTTTTAAGAAGCAAAAAGGTGATTCCAGACCTCAATCTATGATCACATAAAAATTGCTCTGGAAAAACATTTTCTTTTGGCAGCCAAGCATGAACTGAGCTCCAAGAGGAAATGGAGGAGGGGGCTGGGCAGCTACTTTTCTTTCCTCCTGTGACTATTCTTCATGTGCTCCCAGAATCCATCTGGGAGGACTTTTGGTCATGAGAAAAATTCTGAAAAAAATATATATACAAATTTTGTAGCAAAAATATTCCTGTTATGTTACCCTGATAGATCCTATGAAATCAATACATCTCTTAACGTTCAAGGGAAAAGAGACATCCTCTTGGAATAATCAAAGCTTCTTGGAAAAGTACAAGAAGGAAAAGCCAAAAAGAAGTGAACAGTAGCTATTATTGAAACCAAAGGAAATTATGAGTTTGTGGAAAGTGGGGAACATCATTGGAAGGAGTGGACCATTACTGGAAGTTCCCATAGGAAATCAAACCCCTGTTCTCTCTGCTGGCATTGGATTTCTGCCCTTGCTATAATTTTATGTCTCTTGAGGGCTTTGATGACCTAATGTCTCATGCCCTTCCAACCAACAAAACAATAGTGAAACAATTTCTGCCCCTATTGAGAAGAAAGCTGGAATAGCTGGGCTGCTGGACTGTGTTCCGCTTCTTTTCTGTGAGGATGAGGGAGGAATGACACAATAGGCCACTCAGGGCACACTGTCCCTCCCTCCGGAGAACACTAACAGTCTCCCCACTCTCTACAAATGAGAGCATTCATTGCAATGAGAAATGGGTTACTAAAACCCAAATTTCAACTTTTCTTGCCCCAAATTAAACACGTTTATTTACTATTTCTCATAGAGAAGAAGTCTAATTCTTTGGAAGCAATGCACCATCCAGGTACCAGAAAGTCTTAGAAGCAAACTGTTTTACAGAGTCCCTGATAGTTTGTTCTGTAGGTGAGGGACAGTAACACTGCCTGTCCAACCCCCAGGCAGTTGATTAAAATAAATCTGGCATAAAGAGTCCCCAAGATGTGGAATTTCCCAAGTCAAATCTCTGCAGTTTGTAGCTATTTACTCCAGAGACGAGGAATTTGACATGCCTTAGTGGTTCCTGAGGACGTTACAACTCCAAACAATAATGTTAATAAATGTTGTCCTGAATCATCAACGAAAAAATGCTGATCATATGATACAGCATTTTAAGGAGACAAGAATGCACATAATGTAATTTATTTAAAACTCACCTGAGTTTTCAATTGATTCAATTCAATCAACAAACATTTGTCGTTTCAGATACTGGATTAGCAAAAACAAAATGGAATTTTTCTCTTGCCTCCATGTGCTATTCTTTTAGGGATAAAGACAGCTACACATGAATAAATTTTGTATCAGACAAAGGTTAACATGTTCTGTGATTAACATTTAAACAATCTTAGGACAGCATAGGAGAAAAGATGAATTTTGAATAGTAACATTTGTGACTGGTTTATAAGGTGGTGAGTTTTTTTGTCTCATAAATTATAAATGGGAATCATAAAAGGATCTACTATGTAATTGCACATGAAAGAGAAAACTAGAATCAAAAACAACAAGAAAAACACACTGGAAAACATGAAGAATGGCAAATGGGGAGCCCAGCATGACTGGGGACTTAATGCATGTAAGTAAGTAGATAGAGGGAGAATGTTGAAATATAGGTTGGGGTCATATAATGGGAGCTTTAAATGCTAAGCTAAGTAATTGGCATTTATTCTAAGCAATAAGAAGTGGATGTTTTACAGCAGAGGAATGGTAATAACTCTGGCAGTAGTGTGTAGTATTGATTGGAAAGGGAGCCCAATAAGTTTACCATTATAGCATCTGGGAGAGACGTTAAGAGGGTCAGGACTAAGTTAGCAGTGGGGATAGAAAGACAAGGGTCTGTGAGACAGATGTTTTGAAAATAAAAATTCAAATTTTGTGAGTACCTGAAATCTCTCATAGCCAAACAAATACAGTTGTGTTCGTGAGAATTATTTTATGGTAATTTGAATACACAGAACAAACTACGTTAGGAATGAAACCTCATTCAAAGAAAGAGAAATAGTCACCAGTAAATAAGCCTTTTTAAAAACTACATTAGATTATGTGTGTGGGTGTTTAGGGACAACAGGGTATGTACAAAGTGGAACAAATCAAATTAGTTAATTACATATTATGAGGTTTTGGGTGAATTTATCAATTTCTCTGAATGGCAGCATTCAAAAATTTAGAGCATTGGGCAGAATAATTTCAAAAGTTGTGTTTAAATATGTATATTCTTTGCATATAAGTAATAATGTTTTATGAAGCAGCCAAATGGAATATTCCAAATGAAAATATTTTCTTTAAAACTGCAGGGTTAAAGTTTATTTAATAGATAATAGTTACTAATGGTGTTGGTATTTGAGAATATATGGATCTGATATGTAAATTGTCCCCAGTGTCTGTAGCTCCAAATCACAAGGTTTGTATTTGTTGCTAAAGGAATGATAAAACCAATCTGGGATTTCTTATATTTCAACTTTTACTGCTAAATTTTATGACCAGAGATATTTTATGAGAAGCATTGCTCTTTGAATCAATACTGTGTTTACAACATTAATCGAATAAATAATGAAAATAACCATTAAATAAGGCAACAAGATTAAGCAATTTATAAATAACCATTTTATAGCTACAGCCAAGTGATAGATTATGGCATAAGGCTCTTTTTTGCCTTTAAAAAATGTCCTATGTCACCTAAAAGTGATTTCAGTTTTCATAAAATGAAAAATATGTTTGTTTGTCAAAATATTTATTACTCAAGAATTTCTGCAAAAAATTTTAGGATGCAGATGATTAAATCATCCAGGCATTATTGACTTTTTCTGATATATAACCTATTTGAAGCTAATGTAGCATCAGGCCTTTTAGAGGAATTCAATTTAATACAAATGAAACAAATAGTTAGAAAATCTGTATATTTTGAGAAATTATTTTAGTGATTTTTACATACAAAATAAGTAATCACAAGAACATGGGTATGTAGAAATAGTTCTGACTTACAGGAAAAGCAGGAGCATCATATTTTTGCCTTTATGGGATGACGATATTGAAGTGTATGTCATAGCCAAATTAAAAAGTCACCTAGCCATGAGGTAAAATGAACAATGGAAAGGAAAAGTAAATCAATATTGTTTGTGTTTTAGATTTCTTAGAAATTATCTCATTTCTCCTAATAATTCTCATTTCTTGGGAGACAACTTATATATTAACTTGTTTCAAAATAATAAATACTATGTACTATGAAACTGGTACACACAGTCCCAAACAGTGCCCAGAATGGTAACAGATCCAGCCATTTTTATTGTATAAATAATACTAAATAATGGAAACATTGGCATGACTGGCCAAATATTTCTCCTCCCATACAGGTGTCTGGAATATAGTAATTCTAGTTTTAAATGGATGTTTGAAGTTCTATTAATATCTGTATGACTGAGGTCAAGCATTGAGTTTCTGAAGACAAATAGTGTATATTTGACTCCAGGTACATACTTCTTCCCATAGCTGCCTTGTACCCTGTGACTGGTCCCTATGTGGCTCTTAGAGCTCCATTGTCATGGGGCTAAGGGATGAATAGTCAAGAGAACAAAGGTGAAAAATTTCTACCCTTTAATGCTTAAATGACCCGAGGAAGCAGTAACTATCAACAGCAAGCCTTTTCCAACTCACTTCCCAGATGATATGAAATATCTTTGTCTTGAGCAGAAGAGAAGAAGGTAGCACATGCTATGGGTTAGAGGCAGACATCTTATCTCCCCTGGACAACAACTGCCTTCACCCACATGCTAAGAATGAAGGGGAGATCAAATTACTTAGTATCCTCTTTAAACTCGAGGAAGTTATGGTGTCTGTGCCCTGTAACCTAGATGGGGAGTGTGGAGACGGCTAGTTTGATGGGAACCTCCCACCCGTTATCATGGTGTGTTAGATGATTCCCTGAGTTTCTTGCAGAGCATACAAGAGAAGACACCTCGATGTTCCTGGGTGCAACAGTCCCACATTGGATCAGAAGAGGACATGGCTCTTCTCAGCAATTTCATAGGAGTTGGGATGTGATCAAATACCAAATTACAAAGGGACAAGTAATATCCAAACCAGGGGCTAAAATTATAGCCAGATATTTTAGGACGTAGAGGTAGGCATTTCTTCCCTATGACTCAGTACTATTTGCACAAACCTCATAACATCCCTACTCACAAGTTAACTGTTTAATATCAATCCAGGGGTAAATTTTGAGAAAGATTAAGTTTTACAGCCAATGTTATATAGATACCTCTGAAATTTTCTGAATTTCCCTGGTAGAAGATAGATAAAGTCAGAATGGGACTCAAGTTATAACTTATATGTTTTAAGGAATAAGAGAAAATATTTATTAATGTTTTTTAAATTTGTGCATCTGTTATCCTTACCATGAATTTCCTATCTTCTTTAAAGGAAGCAGAGATATTAAACAGGCAACATATTCAGTATGACATATAAACTTCATCTTTGCATAATTAGATGATCACATTTTTCTGCATCTGAAAAACAATCTAGGGAATATTAAATAATGTAGGGTGCAGCAGTCACTGTTTTACACAGTATCCTGTGAATTCCCCGTGTTATCATTGGCAAAACTGTACGAATGTTTGGGTAAGAACTTGTTCAAGTCACAAATCCAAGATGCCTCACATTATGTAGGGAATGGATCTAGAGGAAGTTAACTGATTCTGTTGAAACAATGGAACATAGGTCAATATTTGCCAATATTTTAAATATAAAATACAAATTTTATCAATATTTACCTTATATGATGACTGTGAAATTAACAATATTATGTAAATGAAAGTGCTTGATCATTGCTCTTTTTAAAAATTCTTCCTTATAATCTGAACTTTTTAAGACATGAAGCAACTAGTACAGAGCTTTACAAATGACTGGGTCTTCACAAATTGGAACAATGAAACTCTCTTTTGCCTAATATAACTTGTGCTTCTTGTTCAATCCAGTTTCCTCACTTTCTTTCTTTTCTTTTTTTGGCCAGGGCTGGGTTTGAACCCACCACCTCCAATATATGGGGCCAGTGCCCTACTCATGGAGCCACAGGCGCCACCCAGTTTCTCACTTTCATTGTTGCCCCTCTCAACAGCCTACTGTCGACTTCAGACTGGCTGGTCATTCCATGATAGAAATTTCCCTTCACGGCTTTATCAAACATGCTGATGGTTTCGTCCCCTGCTCAAGGTATCCTCAAACAAAACTAAAATATTAAGTGGGACATCAGTCCACTCAATTCATTTTATGCTATCCTCTTTATACAATTCATGTTTTATCCCCTTTTCTACTTTTACATACTCTTTTTCCAGAAGTCTATTTATTGTGTACTTAGAAATAATAGAACACAATATAAAGAAAAATAAAATGTCTTATGTCATTCAAACATTTCAGCTACATGCCAAGATTTTTCATCCCATCGAAAGTTGACCAAATTTCCAAAAGTACATCATGTTTAACTTTGGGTAATAAATATGATTACTTAATTGCCAATGAGGCAAATAAGTAAAATCTACTTATATAAATAATGTTTCAGATATCCAGTTAGAAAGCAATTACGACTTAAAGAGGGTGTGGTTTTATTTTCTGTCTCAAAGTCATTCCAAATGTAAAGTCCTGTGTAAAACCAAAAGCGGGACTCAACAAATCATTAATGAAAGCATTACTCATAGATTTATAACAAATAACAGTTGTTTATGCAATTCCACTATAGCCTTACAGTCTACTAGCATAATGCAATGAATGGCATCTACTTGAATTATGACTTGAGTTATTTCAAGTCTGCCTCAGCCTTTTGTCCCTATCAGTAGTTTCAACATGTAATACCTGACAACCTATTTAAGGACAGAGAGCAAACACTTTTCCATCCACTTGTTCTTTCTTCACATGGAATGATAAGTCAGAGCACCTCTCTAGAGCATGACGTACTTTTGAAAATAACCAGCTGTACAAGTGTCAATTCTGTTTTATGAACACAGATTTATTTATAAGGTGCATATTTATAATGCAGACATAGAAAGCAAAGACAAGATACGAATTGTAATAAACCTCATTATTTATAATGCCAAAGAAAATCTGGATTGTGTAGCTTTCAAATATTCCTTTTCTTGGGAATAAAATAACAAGAAACCCTTTGGACATCTAAATATCGTAGAGGGTTTGTTTTTAAATCTTTATTATCCTTTCATGTGTAAACCCCTTCTTTCCTTTAAAGATCCTTCAAATAATGCTTTATTCCCCTCTAATAAACCATTGGAACACTTTGTTCATTTTCTTCTAGTCTTCAAAAAGTACCTCATGAAAGTCTTTGGGAGGAAATTGGGTGTATAAGCATGTAAATAATTCTATTAGAACACAGACCCTTAAAAATCACTCTCTTGCTGGCCTTCTGAAATCTGAAAGAACTCCCCTGTGGCATGTTTGAGGGCTCTTGGGGATGATTGCCTTCGCTATCTATGAATTTGAACTTTAAACCATGTTTCAATCCAACCAAAATTCTGTATAGTACTGTTGTGTGAGTTTTCAGGACTGGGGAAGGGAGGGTGTGTTTTAAGGAAGAGATTCTCAAGTGGCTATGTGGTGTGAATGTAGTGTCCTTTCACAACTGACTCCACAGGAATTCTGTCTGAGCAGTAAAACAGCTGTCTGTTCTGCCTCCTTTGGACAATCCTGCAAGCACACTTCCATTTGGGGACTGGAGCGCAGTCTGTCACAATTTCCGAAGGGCTGCAGGAACATTTTGGTGGTGTTTTAATTGGAAAACTAAAGTCTGATGGTATGATCCTGTTCCAATCCAGTGCTAGTTCTTAGGCTAAAGTCGGCCCTGTTTCCTTGTGTCATCTAACTTTGGACAATACTCTATCATCTTTTCTGAACACTAGTATCTTGAAGTCAGGGTAATATTCCCTTTGATGACCACATCTATCCCCCATTATGAAGATAAACTAATTTCCACTCTGTATTCAGTATCAGAATGATACTCTAACTTTTGGGTTTACTGAGTAAGTAAAATCTTGTTCCCCATCCACAACCCCAAAAGCCCCAAAGCAGGCTTTATCATTTATCTGGGACAAAAAAAGACCTTTCAGTAATTTAAGAATTTTCTTGTGTGTTTTTGAGAAGAACACACTGCCAAAAAAGGGAACATTATGCTGCTGTAGAGAGAGAATGGCAAGGAAGAAAGTTTGAGGACATGTCAAGGTTTACATGTGGCTGTTGTTCTAATCCTGGCTTAACAGTTTGTGGGTCTTAAGACGAGCTTGGAGCTCATTATGGCTGACACAGGCTGGAGTGACCCAGTTTTTTTTTGTTTTTTTTTTTTTACTGAAATTGTGAGTGTGTATGTGTATTTGGTTTTGTGAATATGAAAAATGTAATGTCCTTAATCATAGGAAAAGGTAACAAATCTGTTGAGATGACAAGCACTCAGAAGTACCTTGGATGACCACCATGTCCTGAACAAAGAGAGCTAGCATGTTAACTGTTTGCTGAGCATTTAAATACAAATGATAAGCTACAGATACCTATTTTTTTTTTTTTTGAGACAGAGTCTCACTATGTCACCCTTGGTAGAGTGCTGTGGCATCACAGCCTACAGCAACCTCAAACTCTTGGGCTCAAGAGATTTTCTTGCCTCAGCCTCCCAAATAGCTGGGACTACAGGCGCCCGCCATAATACCCAGCTATCTTTCTGTTGCAGTTGTCGTTGTTTAGCTGGTCTGGGTTGAGTTCGAACCCACCACCCTCAGTGCATGTGGCAGGTACCGTAACCAGTATGCTATGGCCACTGAGGCTAGATACTTAATCTTTAAAGACTTAAAACAGTAACTCCTAATTTTAAACATGGTATTCATATTTACATTTTCTTGAATCTGTGATGATTTCGGAGATATATGCTTTTCTTCCTTCTGAATCTGAAATTCAATCTCCTATGAACTAGAGTGAGTATATTTTCTGTAGATGTTTCTTATTGATCTATAAATATTTAACTATATAATTTTTATTCCAGTGCACTCAACTGTGGCAGAGAGCAGTTCTGCTGACATTCAAACTATGGTGTTATGGATATATTTATGCTAGAAGCTAAAAGTCAAGCCTAAGATTACAACAGCAAAGAATCATATCCTATCTTTGGTATGCATACATTTGACCACTTCAACCACCTCACACACCTTATCTATTGCACAAATCCACGCAAATTCCAACTGGAGAACATTGCATTTGAATTTGTTTAGAGTATCTCAGGAAAATAGGATTACTCTCCAGGGTCCAAATTTCTATAATTCACTGATAGTGTCTATAGTGTGGCTGCAGGAGATATCTTGCCTGGATTGCAGGTATATTCCTTCTTAACTGATTCACATGTCCTGTCTTGCATTTCTTTATTATTATTTTTTAATTATCGGGGATGCATTAAGGGTACTAAGAACCAGGTTACACTGATTGCATTTGTTAGGTAAAGTCCCTCTTATAATTGTGCCCCATCCCCAAAAGGTGTGTTACATACCATGACTGTCGCCACAAATTCACCAGAGCAATTTTTTAACATCAGAGGGTGTTATTCTGCTCCTTAAACCTCACAATCCATTCTCTGTGACACAACAATAAACCATAAGCACTTAAACTAAACACAGTCATTCTTGTCACCAATCAATACTACAGATTCAAAACTCTTCCTCTTTTTGCTTTAAAGTCTATTCTTCATTATACTGAACTTGTGTTATACTTGAATATATAATAAACCTCAGATACTATTCTCTGTAAACCAGTGGTGAGGGACTTTTTGGTGAATGAATGGCTAGTTAATATCTTAGTTTTGTGGGCCATACTGCATTTATCATCACCACTAAACTCTGCTCTCACTGTGAGACATGACTATGTCCAAATAAAACTTTATTTACAAAATTGGTAGTGGCCAGATTTAGCTCATGGTCTGTCACTTGCTAATCCCTTCTCTATGGTATTCTTCTCTTGAATGAAATCCAAAATAACATATTATTCTGTCCATATTATGATCATAGTATTATGATCTTTATGATTGAGCCTTTAAGAATCATCTCAGGTGTTGACTCTTAGGTGAATTCTCCCAAGTTCTTTTAAGATGGAATACTAGCCTTTGCTCTGGGATTCTATGGCAGCCTGTGTGTACTTTATTTTTTATTTTAATTTTAAAATATTCTGCAGGTATATTTTTACATTATTTTTTACATGGATACATTGTATAAAACTCAAGTCAGGGCTTTTAGTGAGCCTGTCATCAGAATAATGTTCATTACACCCAATAGGTTTTTATCCCTCCTCCCCTTTCCACCCTCCTTCCTTCTCATTTTCTCATGATCTTTATGTTTCTTAATAAAAAAGACATTATTTCTTCCCTTTTTATGGCAGAGTAGTACTCCATGATGTGTATACATACACACTTTTTTCCTATTTTTTGTCATGTATTTTCTTTTTTCTTTTTCTTATTTTTACATATACATGTGTTAATTAGGTTTCCACTTTTGCCTTCACAGAATTTAAAAGGCTTAAAAGTCAATAACAATAACAATGTTTAAGATAAGGACTAGAAATAAAAAGCACGTAAAGAATGAATGAAGATAAATACATTCAGAAAAGAGAACAGATGATTACTGCATCAAAATATCAAGCAATGTTAGCAATAATAATGCCAAGAAAGCAATGTACACATTGTCAAATAAGCCATTATATAGCACTTTGACTCTGAGGCTCAGCATGAAGTCATCAGTTAACTTCTTATTTTTTTCCCCAAATCTCAAAAAATAGACAACTAATACAATACAAATAAAAGTAAAGGAGAGTTTCAAAAAACAGATCATGCCAAATCCTATAGACAATAGAAAAAGAAATATTTCAAAATCATTCTGCTTGATCTAGATACACCTGATACTGAAATTGGAGAAAATATATTGTTAAAAAGGTAAATTACAAACATATTTCACTTATAAGTGAGGATGCAATATCCCAAACAACGTATCAACAAGTTAAATTAAAAATTAATGTTCAAGTAATGTACTTTGGTCAAAATTGAATCCAATCCATGTTAGATAAGTCACAATTTTCTTTCCAGAGGAAAAAAGTCATTTTATGAAAAAGATATTTGAACTTGAGTATTTATTGCAGCATAACTCACAATTTGAATGATGCAATCAAGCTAAGTGCCTGTCAATTCATTAGTAGATTCTATTCATCATAATGGTCATAAAGACCTTCCCAGTTTCAAGTGGAAGGGAATGGATACCATCTCTTGATAAGGAAGTGACATGTTTCTGGATGAATACATAGAACAAGTGGGCAACGCCTGTGGCTCAAAGGAGTAGGGCGCCAGCCCCATATGCCAGAGGTGGTGGGTTCAAACCCAGCCCTGCCAAAAAAAAAAAAAAAAAACTGTAAAAAAAGAATACACAGAACAAGAAATATGTGCTCTTGAAGTCATTTTGACACTAGAACTAAGTTACTTTTTCTGTAGTTGAACACATTACAGTACAGTTTGAGAGACAGTGTGTAGAGCTGAATTGGTTTTTACAAATAATTTAGGGCCTAATTTGCTTAAATTCAGAAATTAAAAAGCATTTGTAAGTCTAGTGAGTCACAAAGAAAAATCTTATGTTTAATGTAATAGATGAAAATTCTACCTATATATAGGAACAGGGCCAGGGCAATAACAATTATACCCCAACAGTGACATTAGTGGGACATTTCAGAAGGAAGTATACAAAAGTTCTTGGCAGAGATATCTAGTTACCTGCGTTATTTCTCCCTTCTTCTATTAGGGAATCCCAGATTTTAGTTGCATACATGACCTAATGGAATAAAGTCTCTATTTAAGAGTTTCCCTTAGTGGCAATGATAACCTGCTGGCTAAAAGTGCTAGGTACAACATCTGGGAAGGATTTTGAAAGGGAGGAGGCACTCCTCGCTCTGCATTCTGTATTTATTGGTCTTTCTGTTGGCTGACTTGTTGCAACTGCCTTTTGAAGAATCATGTTGAAACACGTAGCAAAACAACAGGGATGGATCTCCCAGGATTGTGAAGTTACTGTTCCAAAAATGGAATAGATGCCATTTGCATGAGAAAAAATTAGGTTGTGTCTTTTTCACTATTAGTTCAGATTCAGTCATATGGACTTGAATGTAATATTAATCAATACAGAATTCATGTTTTAGCCTTACATGCAGTGTTGACTGAACTATAATTGTTGCTGATTTTTTGGTATTGTGTTATATGCCATCAAAATTACTAGTATGGATAAAGTGCCTCAGAGGCTTAAAATTTATGCTTTTCAATCACCATGTCTCCATCTATTATATTTGAGGCCCTTAATGGGTCAACACAAAATCCCAAATTGAATACCCTTTATAATTTTTGGTTAGAGGATTTGCGCTATTCCCATGCAATTTTAATGTTTATATAAAAATAGTCTTTTTTGTAATATTTCAAGGAGAATAATACATGGTAATATAACTAAGTCTACTTTGTAATATTTAGAGGGGAATAATACATGGCAATAAGATAAACACCCTGCATAATTGCTCTGAAATCTGAAATAGCAATTATATTTGTGTTGGTAATGGTTACAGTGACTCATAGGTACATAGTATCATATTTTTCAATACTAATTTGCTTCTGAATTAATCACCTGGCAATTGTAAACATTGGAGAAATACATACTTTTTATCTCAGGAGAAATACTGACTGTGGCCTTGAATGTACATGTTTTCTCTGTGTTATCTTCACTTCTCATCCTTGTACAGATAACATCGTGCTCTGGCTAGGAGGCCCCCCACCTAATTATGGGTGACTCATCCTTACGTGTTGGCAAGGAGAACTTCACGCTCATGTCTACAGTGATGGGCCCAGAAATAGAAGCATGCATATGAACAAGGTGGTCCATCAAAATAGTAACATGGATTTTTTTTTTTTTTTTTGGAGGCAGGGAAAAGTGATTGTTGTCACATGTTACTTCTGACACCTTTTGTCAGGGCCCAGGACTGGCCAGGTCTCAGGCCGTCTTAACTAGGTTCCGGACATGGACTGCTAAGTTACCTTGCTCTGGTACAGTTTCTCTTAGGTGCCTGGGGGCTATCTACTTTAGTTAGAGAGAAAGAGAGAGTTAGTCTTAGAGAGAATCAAGCCGTCTTCTTAGCAAGATAGATCTTAGTCTTTAGCAGAGCTTGGTAATCAATTGTCAGGAGAGAGACGCCGTGCTGCTGTTCTGCAGGCAGGAGAGGAGACAGAGTCAGAGTAAGCGAGTCAAGATAGAATGCGCAGGCTCCTTGACTGCCTTCTCCTCCAGCCTAATTTAAGGCTGATCTCGTGTCTCTCAACACCACAGGTGCAGAGACTGCCGATTCACCACTGCTCTTACCTCACAAGCACTCATGTTTGTTAGGAGAGCCAAATCTGTCTCCATGCCCTTTCCACCAAGCTGTTCCATTAATGAGCTATACAGGTATTTGTTATAACTCTCGCTCCTAGTCAAGAGATTGTAGCCTAAATAATCAGCGTCTGGACCCACTGTCTACTGTGTGTGTGAAAGGCCTATGAGCAGCAAAAGAGAATGAAGCTGGGCACAGAAATCATCACTGGGAAATATGAGACAAAGAGAAAAAAACTAAGAGACAGACACACAGTCCTGATATTTAGCAATTCAGTGGTTCTAGGTATATTTTAATGCCAGCTTCATTCTGTCTTTTTAAAGTGCATGAGCCTAGAGGTTTTATTTTTTTTCCTCGAATTGCTTGCATTGACTTTTTAATTCTTGTAATTAAATGACTACTACCTATGTTCATGAGGAATTAGATCAGATGAACAGAGCTATAGGGAAAAGTTAAGTGAATCTCATTATTTGAAAAGCAAAATGAGTCAGAAATTTTGTGATTATATTGTGTGTGTGTAAGGCAGACCATACAAATGGTATTAACACACCTAGTAAGAACAATGCTAAAGGCGGTGCCTGTGGCTCAAGGAGTAGAGCTCCAGCCCCATATACGGGCGGTGGCGGGTTCAAACTCGGCCCCGGCCAGAAGTGCAAAAAGCCAAAAAGCACAAAAAAAACCAATGCTTACTTTTCCAATTTAAATCTTTAATTTTTACCATAGTTTCTTTTAAAAAATATTTTGTTTTTAATTATTATGGAGAAATAATGGTTGTAAATATTTATGGGATACGTGTGATATTTAGATACAATGTGGAATGATCAGTAAGAGGAATTGGGGTCTCATTACCTCAAGAATTTATAATATCTTTGTGTTGAAAGCTTTCTAATTCCACTCTTAGTTATTTTGAAAGGTGCAATAAGCTATTACTAACTATAGTCACCGTGTTGTGTTACTGAACATTAAATCTTCTTCTTTCTGTTTAACCATATTCACACGCGTTAACTGCCCTTGTCTTCTCTCTCCGCCCTTACCCTTCCCAGCCTCTGGTAATGACCATTCTCTTCTCCAGCTCCAGGATTTCAATGTTCTTCTTTTTTGTAAGCTCCCACATGTAAGTGAGGACATGTGATATTTGCTTCTCTGTGCCTGGCTTATTTAATTTAGCACAACGTCCTTCAGTTCTGTGAACGTTTTTCAAACGACAGGATTTTATTCTTTTCTATGGATGAATGATATTTCATTGTGTGTGTACTATGTTTTCTTTCTATCAATGGACACTTCTTGACTATTATGAACATCATTTCAGTAAGAGTACAGGTGTACTATGTTTTCTTTCTATCAATGGACACTTCTTGACTATTATGAACATCATTTCAGTAAGAGTGTACAGGTAGCTCCTTGATATTTTGATTTTCAGTCTCTTGCATGTGTACTCAGAATTGGGACTGTGGGTCATCTGACAGCTCCATTCTTAGTTTTTTTGAGGAATCTCCATGCTGTTTTCCATAGCTATACTGATTTACTTTCCCACCAACAATGTGTGAGTGTTCCCCTTTGCCCATTTATAAATTGGATTTTGTTTTTTTTGGCCTATTGAGTTTTTTGAGTTCCTCATGTATTCTGATTATTAATTCTTATTTTTTAAATTTTTACCTGTACATGTGTTAATTAGGTTTCCACTTTTTGCCTTCATAGAATTTAAAAGGCTTAAAATTTAACAACAATAACAATGTTTAAGATAAGGACTAGAAACAAAAACCACGTAAAGAATGAAGGAAGAGATACATACATTCAGAAAAGAATGTATGTATTATTAATTCTTTGTCAGATGAGTTTTCAATTTATTTTTTCATATTTCATTCGTTTTCTCTTCCCTGCTTTTTCTGCACAGGAGTTTTTTAGTTTGATGTGATCCCATTCATCTATTTTTGCTTCAGTTGCCTATGCTATGGAGGTCATACTTCAGAATTTTTTTCTCAGACCACTGTTCTGGAGTATTTGCCCACAGTTTTCTTCTAGTAGTTTCATAGTTTAAGGTATATGTAAGTCTTTTTTTTTTTTTTTTTTGCAGTTTTTGGCAGGGGCTGGGTTTGGACCCACCAACTCCAGCATATGGGGCTGGTGCTTTACTCCTTTGAGCCACAGGTGCCGCCTATATGTAAGTCTTTAGTCAACTTCAATTTGATTTTTGTATATGGTGAGAGGTGGGGGGGAGTCCAGTTCATTCTCCCACATAAGGACATCATTTTTCCTCAGCACCATTTATTGAAGGGATTGTTCTTTCCCTAATGTATGTTCTTATCACGTTTGTTAAAGATAAGTTGATGGCAAATTAATAAATTTATAATTAGCTGAAACCACAACATGTAAACCATTCATTTTCATTCCAGTCAACTAAAGCCTGGTTTATGTTATAAACAGCAACCTACAAGGCTAGTGCAGGTTTACCTACCAGGCAAATCTGGAAAGTTATTCATATTTTCCTGCAAACCTCATGCAGCAAGCTTGCAGCTTGACTTTGAATATCAAAGTCAAGCCCTATCTTTTGATTCTAATTGTTTATTTTCCCCATCAACCATAATTTTCAGAATGCAGATATCATTTTAATTTTGAAACTTTTAAAATACTTTCTGAATTGTTTTATATAAATCAAAGTAAGCCCTTTTCTTACTGAAGTGGATATTATTGAAGAATGCTGACATAGCTATTATAAAAATAGTCTGTTTTAGAAGAGAAGAGAGCAAATATTAACTTCAAAAGTTTTCTATAGGAATTGAGTGAATAAAAATATAACTACATTTTGACATGTTTTAATGTAGCTAATCGTTTGCTAAGGGGTAAGTTCTTGCATTCAAATGGCAGTGCTCTTTCAGAGATGGATGGGTGTCTATGTGTATAAATACATTTTTGTGCATAGCTATGTGTATAAATAATTATAATATATCTTGTAACACAAAGGTGTATAAAACAAGTGAAATTTGTTTTTTTGCTATTCCTAAAATAAATAATCACCTACTTATTTATTCCTAAAATAAATAATCACCTTAGCACTTAACATAAACCTAGATGGACCACTGATATCTGATACTTCTAAAATGATTCAGTCTGACCCACAAAGTTAACCAGTCTGGATACTCAATTAGCCATAAAAAGTCCAAAATTTCTACTAAGATTGTTGGCATGTAACCATTTTTCCTAGTTGTCTCATGTTAAAACTTGGCTATGAAGTCTTATGCTTCCCTCTGAATCATTTCTTCTTTTCTTGCTCCTCTTTTTTTAACTTTTTTTTTCCATCTCCATCTTCCATCTCATATTATCGTCTCTTATCTCCTGTATGTTTTTTTTGCCCTGTTCACTCCTTCCGTTTTACATAGAACTGAATGGACAGCTGCCAACCAGCAGGCCATATTCTAGAAGACTTTTGTGCTGGTAACGGCACAAATCTTTCTGTATCTCTTTTTTGCTCTTCCCAGAATTTGCTTCCCATTGTTTTCCTCCACATCTCCATTCCCAGGGATTTGCTTTTAGCTTTGCTCAACAATAGACTTTCTTTTACATTCCCCAGGGAGATCAAGAGCTTGGAGCAGAAATAATAGCTTCTTCTTACAAAAAGGCAGGATAAACAATAATAAAGCTTAGGGAGCTATTTAGCAACATCCTGAATGTTCTCTGTGTTTTAATTGCTATGTGAAAAGCAAATGGCTTCTGCCTTAATCAGGCTATAAATGCATGGAAGTATATATAAGCTGGAGTTTCTGGTTTGAAATGCAAAATACCAGTCATTGCAACACATGTTTGATACAAATATGAGTACCAAAAGTACATTTTAGGAAGTTCTTAATTGTTTTTTCCTCATTGTGAGCATTAACAGTTTAATCTTTAGGATGCAATGTGGGTAAGCAGGTGGAATTTCAATGTGTAGTGGATGTGAAAGGGAATCCAATTCCTATGCTAAATTAAAGCATCATTAAAATGGAAACATGCCATTGTGCAGTACAAAGCCAAATACCACCTTATGGTTTAAGGAAATCAACATTTGGTCTGGTACTGTATTTATGAACATTTTAAGCTTCTGAAGATAGAAAAAAATTGAACATTTTGAGGTTTTATAATATCACATGTATATCTCCACTTCAATGAAATCGAAAATGGTAGTATTGCTTTAGAGGTTAACACATTTTATGTTATCCTGTTTTCTATTATATTTTAAAGAAACTATAGAGATTGTTCTTCACTAGATTTTTAAAAATTGATATACTTACTCCATTTTAAGGAGGCATTTCTCCAAATACAAATAAGAGGATTTGTGATACACAATTAAATTCTCATCTTCAATGGTAAATCTCTGAATCATTTTAAATTATTTGTCCAAAGTTTCTGGGGAAGTCAGGGTAGAATTAGGGGAAAAAAATAATGGGTTAGAAGATGGAACTTGGGTTAAATATACTTACCATAAAGAGTCAAATGCAGATGTAAACCCAGAGCGAAGCAAAGCCAGAAGCAAAATATGAAGATGAAACTTGAAGTAATTTGAGACAAAAGCAAAAACTAAATAATATGGCAAATTGTTTCCGTATGATTGCTAGTTTCCTGAAATATTTTTCAAAGGATGTTTTATGATCAAATTCACTGGTGATCACTGTATTCTCGTCTTTTTATTCCAGATTAACAATTTAAAATATTATACATCTTAAGAATGTCAGGAAAGTAAAACTTTGTTCAATCAGATTTGTTAGTAATCTTAGAATTTTATAGAGAAATGTACTCAAATTCATTGAGACAAAAAAGAGACTTTTAGGAGAAGACTATAAACATCGTACGGGTAGGAAGTAGAGTCAGGCCTCACAGGGATTCATATTTCGGTATTTCAGTATCACATTTTCAGTTTTTTGGAATGGTAGTCTGATGCACCCACTTGGAAGAAGTTTTCATTACTTTTTAAATTAGCTGTAGTTGAATTTACATTATCTGATGCTCAATCTTATTTCATAAACTCAAAGATGTCTAGATAGAACTACTTCATATTTTCATTATACTCCTAATACTATAACATCTCTCATCCTTAAAATAATTTCTTTAGTCCATATCCACCCATGATTACTGTTGCACTTTTGCAACCCTTCAAAAAAATTCCTTAAATGATACTTTTCATGCATTGCCCCGCTGTTATGATTAAAAGTTTCTTTTTCAACTCCTTTGAACTGGTTCCCCTCCCCCAAACTTCTCTGACACACTTAGGTCAACAATGATCTTCACCTATTGCTTTATTAAAGTCAAACTCTTATCAATCATTGACATAATTGATCATTCTTCCCTGCGGGGGATAAAAAAGGTTCCCATTATTTACTTTCATACCATCATGGTGTCTTCTTTCCATCTAATTTACTTTTTTCTTCAATATCTCTCTTTTTTCTACAACATCTCTTTATTTAATGTCCTATCTTTAAGTGCCAAAATGGGCCATGTTTCTTTTCTCTAAATTCTTCTATAATCTCACTCCTCCTCATCACTTTACGTCTATTTGTTATAACTGAAAAAATTCTCTGCAACACTTACCTCTCCTCAAGAAGGGAATGTCACGTTACTTGGCATCCTCAACAGATATCTATTTAACTTCTCAAATTTAGAATGTTTGAAATTGCGCTCTTGATTCTACCACCTCCTTCTATCAGCAAGTAGCAGCAGCGCCCGCGCAGTAGCACAAGCCAAAAGTCTCATGGTTTCCTCATTCCCCTCACACAGATTTGTCATCCTCTGTTTCCAGAGAACTATCAAAACGCTCCAGTGCTCTCTTCTGCCACTAGGAGAATGCATGAATAATTTCTTACTGTAACCCTCATTAGTCTCAAAGTAATCATCCCACTGTTTCTTCCTTCAGTTCTGGTTGCTGATGCTACAGAGAATTTGGTCCTTTTGCTGCTATGACTTATTGAGGTCTACAAATAATACTCAATACATTTATATATTATTGTAGTTAGTGACCAAATCCATATGATCTGGATCCTATTAAAATGCTAAGAATAGATTACCTCTCACGATTTTGCTAGCTAACACAAATGTGAGGTTCCCCCTCCTTGGGAACATGCTTTTTTTCAGGGGTATAGCAAATACCTGATTTCATACATATTCACCAAGTGCAACACTTGGTGCTCCTTCCAGTTGTTTCTAAAGGGTCTTTCTTTCCATTTTTCACCCACACTTCATGTATTCTTGGCATCCTGCTCTTTGCCTTCTCTCATCTTTTTTTTTAATCTTAAATACATGTATTTTATTATTTTTCATTACATTATTTCCCCCTCCCACCCTCCAGTGGTAAGACAGAATTTATTTACAGAAAAGAATACAGAAAACACTAAAGCTCCTGGTAGAGGGAGAGAATTCAAGTGGGGAGAGAGAAGCTCTCTCCTTTTCTCTCCCAGTCTTTCCCCATCTCCTCCTTTAGGCCTTTAGTCTCAGGGTATATATAGGTGTATGGGTTCCTTGGCCAGGAAACGAATGAATACAGTCCCTTTCGCCGCCAGGGGCAAGGTGAATGAATGTATCAATGAATGGATACAGTCCATTCATGGAATTGAGGCCTAGGAAATTCACAAGAAATTGACCTAGGCATAGGAAATGGGGGTTCCACATTTAGTCCTAAGTGTAAAGTGAAGGAGA
>CAUYON010005026.1:0-46122 GCA_963573935.1 Arctocebus calabarensis | reverse complement strand
CCCTGACCTTTTGAAGAGATAAAAAGAAGACCTTGAATGCTGCCCATCATTATCACTATCTGCTGATACACAAACTTCTTCCCGTACAGATGAGTAAGCAAAAGGAAGAACAGAATCTACTAGTAATTCAACAAATGTTACGTCAATATTGAGTATTGATGCTTCCCATTTTGTATGTTTACTTAATTCCAATGGAGATTAGGGTAAACTTTTATCTTTGATGTCATTAATATTTACAATGAAAAGGAACCCATTCCTTCTTCCTCACACACTGGTTTCATGAGAGAAAGTAGTTAATCTTGAGAGTGGGTGAATTTGTTGAGCTTTCCTCATACTAAACCATACTCAGTTTATGACAGGGATGCAGTTGCTGAATTAGGCTCTGTTATACATGTATCTATATTTGGTTTGAAAATTTATTTCAGAAATTAAACACAGGGAAAAAAATAGGACAAGATCGTGTGTTAAAGGTGAAGAGGGTAGAGGAAAGTCTAGGGTCTGAAGAGGAACTGCACCCGAGTTTTCTTAATGCAGGGAAATAAAAGGTAACATCGTGTTGTGTTTATATAACTCTGGTCTAGATGATGGCACGTTGTCACATGGTACTGTATAATACTGTGCTTTTCCTCAGCCCACTTAGTTATTAAAAAAAATCATGTTTCCAAAGAAAGCAAGAATAAATACTGCACTAGGTAGATAAGCTGAAGAGGCAGAAATCAAACTAGGAAGGTGTTTTTGAGGAATTGTGGTCGGAAAGTGAGATCCTGCCATAAAATAGGACCAGAGCTGCAAACAGCAGAGAGAACTGTGGGTCCTTTGGGAGGTGGTATGAGCATAATGGGAGGCAAGGCACAAAATCTGTGTGAGGGCAGCCATCAGGTGACAGCTTGTATGCTAAACGTAAGTGTGGTCCTCCTGCTTCGAAGTTGTAGCCTAAGGAACCAGTGCTCTAGGGCACTAAAGGTTCTCTTGGCCTCCCCTTTTGCATTAGTCAGAGTAGACTGGGGTGGCAAAGGTTTTTAATTTAAAAGGACAGATGATTTTAAGAAACAGTCAAATAGGGAGGGGGGGTTGTAAGGTGGGGATGATTAATGGCTGAAAAGACATAGTTAGCTAGAATGAACAGTATCTGATGGCACAATGAAGTGACTACAATCAACAATAAGTTAGAGTATCCTTTAAAATAAGTGAAAGAGTGGCATTGGTGGCTCGGCGCCTGTGGCTCAGCAGCTAGGGCTCCAGCCGCCTACACTGGAGCCGTTGGGTTTGAATCCAGCCCGGGTCCGCCAAACAACAATGACGGCTGTAACCAAAACATAGCCAGGAGTTGTGGCGGGTACCTGAAGTCCCAGCTACTTGGGAGGCAGAGGCAGGAGAATTGCTTGAGCCCAGGAGTTAGAGGTTACTGTGAGCTGTGATGCCACGGCACTCTACCCAGGGCGACAGCTTGAGGCTCTGTCTCAAAAAAAAAAAAAAAAATATATATATATATATATATATAAAACTATTATATAGGGTGGCCATAATAATTCAAAATTAATAATAAAGAAATAGTCAAATGTCATTGGATGGTGGGGAATTTAGCTGGGTATTACTTCTTTTAAGAGGAAGAAGGGGAAGGAGAAAGGAGATTATAAAACAGTGAGGCTTATTTATTGCACATCTTTGCTAAATGCATTTAAAAAAATTATTATACAGCTCATATGTGTATGCTCCTATACATAAAATGTGTCTGCTCAAAATTTATGTTTACCTAACATAACCAAGTTGTTCCCAAAGCGAACAAGAAATGTAGCTAATATCTACCTGAACTGTAGGTTTTATGTGATTGGTTCATACAGAATATGTTTATACTACCCATGTCAACTCTGGATATGAGTGAAAAGCGTAGGTAAATAAGAAATGGGGATAAAGCATAAATCTTGGTCAATATTAATAAGTAATGGTAGTTTTAATTGCATCAAGAAGTGAACATATGGCTCAGTGCCCGTAGTTTTAGGGCACCTGCCAATAAACCAAGGCAGGCAAGTTTGAACCTGGCCTGGGCCTGCTAAACAACAATGGCAACTGCAACAAAAAAATAGCCAGGCATTGTGGTGGGTGCCTGTAGTCCCAGCTACTTGGGAGGTTGAGGCAAGAGAATCGCTTAAGCCCAAGAGTTGGAGGTTGCTGCAAGCTGTGACTCCATGGCACTCTACCAAGAGCAATGTAGTGAGACTCTGTCTCAAACAAAAAAAAGAAAGAAAAAGGAAATGAATATAGTATAGACATAAGGAACTGGACTCAACACAGAAGATCTGTCAGAGGATAGCGCTGCCACCAAAGCTGTCATTCTGAGCACTGTGTAACACACACTGCCAGTTCCCCGACACACATTCCCTTCTTTCTTTCTCTGGACAGCCTATCACGTGAGAGTTACTAGCATCCATTTCTCATAAATGAGGGAGTTAGAGAAGTCAGGGAAATCAGTTAAGGTCACACAGCTAATCATGGCAAAGCCAGATTTTGAAACCATGTGTCTCCAACGCCATTTCTGCACTCTTAATCCCTAACTTTTTTTATGTTTTCTGAAAAGTAAACAAGGAGTTGAAATAGATTTGCTCTGCTTACATTGAAGCCATTACACTGAAAGTCTGTTCCTTGGCACGTGCATGAGTCCACACACGCGCACTCACACACACACACAGCATGGCCCTTACTGATAGGGACCCAGCTGAACGCGTCCCTTCTCTCTGGCCTTTCAAGCTTTCTCTTCCTTTTTACTTTGTTTCTTGACTGTCGTCCTTCCCACCTGACTTGACCTTAACCCTGCTATTCCCACTCCTTTCACCCAGATCCTACCCTTATTCCTCTCCTTTCCCAAAGGCAAAGACGTCGATGCACGGGGTGAGGAAGAGAACCCTACTCCAGCTGCCTCCCCGCCTCGGCCACAGCGGTGGCTGCACCCGGCGTGTCTGTGGCTTCTTCCCCATCACTGCTTGCCTCAGTCCCAGGGCCCTCCGACAGCTCACGGCAGAGATCACGCACTGGAGTGATCCTTCATTGTAACTTACCGTCTTCCTTTGGGTTCTCCATGCCATGCCTTCCTCGTCTGTTTTCTTTCCTTAATGAGGCGAGGAGGAAGGAGCACTAGAAATGAGGGGCAGAAAGCGTTGAGAGTGTCACACTCCCAGATGGAAATTACGAGAGAATGGGGCACATTGGGCTGCTCTCCTGATGGTGCCCATTCTGGGTAGCAGACCAATGGCTATCAGGGAGATGAGGTCTGTGATGTGAGGCCGGAGGGAGGAGGGTTCAGATTTCATTAAAACATCAACAGGCTTTGTGAGTAATGACTGACTTCACACTATGAACTAAGAACTATTTTAACCATGATTGTGTATAATAAATAAACAAATGCTATGCAATGCTCGTGATACAATGTCCAGCCAGTCCTTTTATCATTAAAGAATAGCTTAATAATGCCGTTGGCTAAGAATCTAAATGTCTCTTCTTTAACGCTTTATTCAAATTCTGCTAATCTTTTTTTTTTTTTTAAACGATTCTCAGGCTGCTGCTGTTTCATACTGGAATGTCACTTTCCTGTGTCAGAGCCCTTGTTGCTAGTCAGTAAACTGTCTCTATCTGAAACTGCTCCAAGTTCGGATTTTAAACAACAGTCATGATCATGGCATTGCCAATGTTTGTTTTCAATACGCTCACCAAGATGCCTGGCACAAAGTGCTTAATGCACCAGAAATAGTGTCAGGCAGATAACAGAAGCCTAGTTAAGTGGAGTTTTAAAAAAAAGGGCAATTTATTAGAAAGATGGGTGGGGTGGTGGAGAGAGGTAAGTTGTGAGCCTTAAGGGTAGGAAATGCAACTAGATTCCAGTTAACTGCATCCACATTCATAAGCTCTCTTGTTTCTGATTCTCTCTGGGAAAATGCTTTATTCTCTTCCAGGCTGGGTCTTTGAGGGGTCTTATCCCAACATATGGGAGCCTACAGTCCCAGTGTTGAACCTCTCCAATTCATGCCTTCAGTAAACAGAGTCTCTGTATCCCAAATCCACATTTGCAGGAAAATAAACAGACTGATTAGCAGGAATCAGGGTTCCACCCTGGGTTCAGTGCCCCAAAGGAATGAGTCAACATGGAAATCAGATTTCTGAGAAGGAAGTAAGGAAGGGTTCTCTAAGGAAGGGCCTGGGAGGGGAGAACAGCAGCTTCTCTCTCTGGGACAAATGGCTTCTCTCATAGTGTGATGGTGATAGGGTTCCTGCTACCACTTCTTGATTACTCAGTCCTGCCTGCTTCTGTACCCTTGAGAAGTACAAATAATTTTTTGAACAGAGTCCAAGCTCCAAATTGTTTACCCACTAGGCTTAATAATGGAGGCCAGGACACTTCCCCTGTACCTGTTACCATCAAATGTGCCTTTGGTGGAGCTGTTCAAGGGAATAGCTGTTTAACTAGGGTCTCCTCTTAGTTGAAAGATAGACTAGTAGAAGGAAAAGAGAGAGACCCAAATCTCTTTCTTCATGAGCCAAGAATGAAAGGATCAGCAATTAGAAGATAATTGTGTCTTATCCCCCCCCATCGTAGGTTATAATCTCCTGTCAGGATGTAAAACATATCCAAGGGAAGCTCTCTCCCCAATCTAGTGAAAGCTAGAAGCTGTTCAATTAATAAAGACAAAAAATCAGTTACATGTGAAGTTATAAAAAATAAATACACTCCTTAAACATTTTAACTTAAAATACATAGATTCATATTAATTTGCAGATCTTTTGATGTAGGGCCAAGGCCTTTTCTCAGAATATAAAAATCATTGCTTGGTGATTTGTTCCACATTTCTTGCCTAAACTGCATCCATTTTCTGTGATCTCCAGATCTGGTTTATTTAAAGCAGAATGAATATTGAATAAGCTCTTTTAAAACATACTGAGTACAGACTCGGCACCTGTGGCTCAACGGGCTAAGGCACCAGCCACGTACACCTAAGCTGGCAGGTTCGAATCCAGCCCTGACCTGCCAAACAATGAAGGCTGCAACCAGAAAATGGCCTGGCGTTATGGCGGGCGCCTGTAGTCCCAGCTACTCGGGAGGCGGAGGCAGGAGACTCGCTTGAGCCCAGGAATTGGAGGTTGCTGTGAGCTGTGATGCCACAGCACTCTATCCAGAGTGACAGCTTGAGACTCTGTCTCAAAAAAAAAAAACAAAACATACTGAGTACAAAACGTTAGATATTCACTGATTTTTTCTTCCTCTTTGAAGAACATTTTCTTAGTGACTTGTCTTTATTGACTCCTTCCAAAAGATTCAGTACAGTTGTCATAGACACAATAATTCTTTTTTTCCCCTTACATTTCATTGGTAAACATAATGATTAATTAAAATATGTAAATAGAGTGACGAGTACAATCGGCAGGGAGAAGAGTGAAAACAAACTGGCAGTCTCTTGGTAAGGATACCACTCAGCTGGTGGGAGTGAAGTTGCGCTGGGGGTGGGGGCAGGGCCTTCTCTAATCTTAGTGAACATCAGGATTACCTGGAAGGTTTGTGCAAGCACAGATTGCAGTGCCTTAGCTAACCTAGGAGGCCCAGGTTAAGCCAATCCAGAATTCCTGAGAATCTGCATTTCTAACAAGTTATTCAGAATGCTGCTGCTTCTGGTCTGGGATCATATTTTGAGAACCACTGTGCTAGTGAGTGACTTAGTAGACATGAGCATTCAGTAGACCATAGGCAATAGTTTGGATGTTTTGCAGAATGATTATTGAGTGCTGGCAATCCAGCAGGCTGCTTCAATGAAGTGGTCATGAGAGCTTTTCCTGGGATACTTCTCTATCGGTCTGTCGTATTGCTTATCCAGGTGCTCCAAGTGTAGCTGTCAGGGCTCAGTCACCCTGGTCTATAGTTCTGTTCACAAGTGAAAAACCATGTGATGAACCCCAGTTTACTTACCTGTAGAAATCAGGAAAATCAGAAATGATCTTTTTTTTTTCCCCAAGGACAAAGGATTGTTGCTTATTAAACAGCAGATAGCATGTGCTTCATGTTTGGGTTGGTGTCTATTGTCACCAAGTCACAGAGGGGTGACACAATATGGGCCAGATGGACGCTGTACACAGAGTGAATTTGTGTTGCAGCATGAGGAACACTGAAGTTGGGGCATCCACTGCTTTTATAGCAAGCACTAAATAAACCTGCTCTTGATTTAGAGGAAGATTGTACACACACCTTATCTTCCCAAGTTTACCAGCACATAAAATAACCCTGAAAAGTGGCCTCAGGAAAAGAGCAGTTGGGTCTTACAGTCTTGGTATACCAGGAAGAGGAGTACCAGGGGCCCAAGGAGGACTGTCTCTACCAACACTGCATTCTTGTACAAAGTGCAGAGTTGCTGTATCCAAGCATGTTCACATTTTACAACTCAATACTCGTTACCAAATTGTACTTAAAAAACTTATACCAAGTTACATTCCCAGCAAGGGCCTATGTCCCTCTTTGATCAACAGTAAGCTTGGGTATCTTTTCATACTTGTTGGCCATTCGTATTTTTTCTGCTGTGATTGGTATGTGCTTGTTTTTCTCAAAACTATTAGGCTTGGCTTTTCTCTCGGACCCAGCAAGAATGCAGCCTAAACCATCAGTTGTATGCATCAAGCATTTATTATGAGCAAGGTCCTGGTCTCTGCTCTTGAGCTTCTCCAAGTACTTGGGGAAATGAACCACACTCAAGTAAAGTAGAATTTACAGTGCCAGCCTCTGAACACCAAGGGCCAAAGGTATAACACAATTACTTATTCATTCATCTATCACAGAGCTCTGTCCAGCGCCAGCATTTCTCTAGGCACTGGAGAGTTAAAAAAACAAATGAGCATCTGTCCCCAAGGCACTCCCAGTCTGGTAAAGAACAACCCTGGGGAATCCAGTGTGAGGAGAGAGATGATAATATGGATGTGCAGAAGGTACTATGCCAACAAATTAGGACCCTTAATTGCATGCATTGGAAAACAAGAAAGATGAAAATCAATGAGCTAGTCGATTAAAAGATTCCTAGAAAAAGGACCATAGAGAAGTTCCCACAAGTAGAAAAAAGGAAATAGGTTCAAAGCAGAAATTGATAAAATAGAAACAAACATAGTAGCACAGAAGAGGAGAACTACCTGAGAGACAGCAATAAACAGAAGCTGCGAGGCGTAGTTAGAACCCACCAAAGCAGAAGAAACAGAAGCGCCGGAATGGTCAAGTCCCACAGGAGAATCGTGCCACACTCCCAGTTTTTGACACGGCGATTGTCAGAGTGGCTGTCCTGTTCCAGAATTGAGGTCAGGCTACTGGAACTACAGTTTACAGGAACTGTGCCACGTGTCTCCACGACAATGTTGAGACTGTTTTCTGAACTTTCTTATTTCTACATGAATTCTTGCAATAAAATCTTATCACTAGAGGCAATTTGAACTTGTCTCTTATTCTTGCAACCTGTTGTATTTACCTGACATCCTTTCCCTCTTCTTTTGCTAAAAACTCATGATTTAGCCTTCTGGGAGACAACCAGCTATGATGACACCGCTGCACTCTAGCCTGGATGATAGGATTTTTTTTTTTTTAAATTTTAAAAAGCACAACCTTACAGAGGGGTTGGTGCAGGATGGGCGCTGCTCAGCTAGGCCGATCAATGTCATTCCCATGGCTTTTCTTGAAACTACTGTGAAGAAGGCAATCTCTTTCCTGGAGGTTACTAGCTTTTGAATGAAGCCTAGAGTTGCTAAAGACTACCTTTCCAAAGCAAGGAGGGAAAATGCCTTGCCTGAGAATGAAATCAATAGGGAGGAAAGAAGAAGAGAAGAGATGGAAAACTAGGAATGGTGTAAGAGAGATTGCTAATAATATTATTGAGATCCTGAATACAGCCATGGCTGGACACACAATCCATTGTTTGTTTGCCTAAACTAATTTGTTTCAGATTTCTGCACTTGCAACCTGAATTGCCTTAGTAGCAAGAGTTGACCAATATAAAAAAATCCATTTCAACTTTTTTTTCAATCTCACAGCTCAGAGGCTCTTCCTACCGGTTTTCCTTAGTGTTATGTTTTTCTTTCCTATTAGTGCACATAAGATGGTTTCTATGTTATGTATCAACATATACAAAATGTTTGCTACACTGCATGGATTTATATCAGGACACTCATAAGACTCACCCAGTGGTTTAAATTTAAATTTGGGAGATGAATAACATAATCTGGCAGAGCCCATGCACAGACTACATTTGTAACACAAATAGAGCTTTCCTGAAGAACCGTTCTCTTCTGTGAAGCCCCTGAACACAGGCTGCGAAGATGGGATTTACAGTTTCCGGCACAATCAAAACACTCAGAAAGATCAGGACCCTTAGAAATTGTGTTTGAACACTCATGGTTTTGCAGATACTTGGAATTCTCCCACAGAATCCGCGAATAAAGAAAATAAAACCTCCTCAATGCAACAGAGCCGCAGCAGAAGTGCAGAGCTGATCTCCATTTCGCCCTGTGATCTGCTTGGAAACTGAGCCGGCCCTTGGCCCACACTCAGCTGCATGGGCCCCCGCCCAGGGATGTGCTTTTCTCCAGAGCAAAGCCTGGCATTCTTACTCCCTAGATGCTGAGCAGCCTCTGGTGCTTTCCAAGGACACACCATGGCGCTAAGCAAGCTTGCAGTTTTTATTGTTATAGTTTTCAATTCTAGTTTTAATAGAGTAAATTTTGACAGCAAATCTTTCTTCCTTGGTAATGGTTACCAGTGACTAATCAGACGGAGCTTTAGAGACGGCAGATGCTGAGTTCTCTTCCCTCTAAAGCAGAGAATCTTAGCTCATGAAATGTACAGCTCCCTGGAGGAGGCGATTCAAAGAACAACCCTCAGTCTCTAAGCAAACAAGTTCTCTCACAATGGCCAGGATGGGTGGTGTGTGTAGAATTTCTACACACTCCCCCCCAGAGACTGAGAAACTTGCACTCCATTCTTAAAGAGATGTCAAAAACTAACCACTTTTCAGCAAACAACTGACAGCAGTATTTCTTTTGGCTTGCTTCTAAAAATCTAAGGCTATATACCATATCTGATTTACAAATATTTAATTAATGGAGTAAATCTAGATAAGACCACCTCTAAAGTTCTTCTAAGGACTAAGAAACAAGAAACGTAAAAACCTTCTATGAGGAGTATCTGCAATGTAATACTTGCAAGTCACTTTTGTGAAAAACTTTTTTTTTCTTTTTACCAATGCTTATCAGTGTATCTCTGGCATCTGACATAAATATTTCTTTAAAAAGTGAATGAATGGATGGATGAATTACAGATCGTCATATTTTCTTTTTGTAGATTATACTCTGTCATGTAAGATAAATTTATTATTATTTGTGGTATCAAATAGTTTGCAGTTTAACCTTTGTGCTTAAGTAGAACTCTTTGATTTATTAGTTTCAGGATGTCTTCTTTTTTATTTTTTTTTTTGAGACAGAGCCTCAAGCTGTCACCCTGGGTAGAGTGCCGTGGCATCCCAGTTCACAGCAATCTCCAATTCCTGGGCTCAAGCGAGTCTCCTGCCTCTGCTTCCCAAGTAGCTGGGACTACAGGCGCCCGCCACAACGCCTGGCCATTTTTTGGTTGCAGCCGTCGTTGTTGTTTGGTGGGCCCGGGCTGGATTCGAACTCGCTAGCTCAGGTATACGTGGCTGGCACCTTAGCCCGTTGAGCAACAGGCTCTGAGCCTGTTGTGGCATTTTTAAAGTGTCTTTGAATTTGAAGCAATATCGTGATATTCCGTGAAAATTTGTGCAAAAGTCAGTTCTCCCTGAAGTCTTCAGAAATTCAGATTATAGCCAGGTCTGGAAGTTTTGCTTACTACAATGAAGGGTGATTTTAATGTTAATTTTTGTTAAAAATCTGCTCTTAAAATTAAGAGAAATTGAGCGGTACCTCCCTGTGCATTAAAGGTCCCATTAACTATAAATTACCTTTACTAAATAAGTTAACCTCATTGATTAGCTATGGAGGAAAGTAGAGCCACCAAAGGGGATGAAGGTGTGTATGGTTGCAGGATAGGGTTTAGGGGGAGTGATGTGGCAGAGTCTGTACAGGTCAAGTGCAGCCCCAAACAAACAAACCCAGCAAAAAAACCCTGCAGAAATGTGTGCCTATTCAGGTGACTTGTGACTATTTCAAGATTTTTCTATGCCTCCATCCTCCCATTTCTGATCCTTCTGTGAACAAGGGAAACTTGACATTTCCCTAAAGAGTCAAATTTATGAGGCTGATGGAAAACCAACAATAGGATGTTATGTAAATTTCATCAATTTGGTTATTTTTTTAAAAGTTTATTTGAGGCGCTTAAATAATTGGGACAGCTTTTTATGTGTCAGAAATGCCATAGCAGAACAGGTTTGTGTGGGAGGGGGTTGTGTGTATGTGAGCTTTTATGTCCGTGCCCTAAGATCAGAATAATATAACAAGTAACATACAGTTAGCATTACTATATGTTGATTTTTCAGACTTTCGAAATTCTCGGCATTTTACAAAGATAATCATCATACCTAAATGTTTATCCTTGTAGTTCATACATTTCTCTTTTAAATGAGAGTTGTTGGACCGTATGCTGAAAAATGGTTAAGATGGTCGATTTTGTTATGTGCTTTTTAACATAACTTTAAAAAGAGAATCAGAATCTCGGAAATCTAGTATAGAGCCAAAATAAGTCCTAAATACAAAAGTGATGAATAATAGTGATACGTATTTTTTCTTTTTTTTTAGAAGCTTCATTATTTTTTATTTTTATTAAATCATAATTGTGTACATTGGTGCAGTCATGGGGCACAATGTGCTGTCTTCATATACAATCTGAAATATTTTCATTGAAGATACGTAGTTTTTGAAGGAAAATTTTAGGATTCTTTTTAGCGTTTTAAATTCTTTTCAACGTCTGAGTAGATTTTCACAATTTATCAAATTATTAGCTGAAGATTTATGCTCCATTGAAATATCCTTTAGAAATGGTGCATGCTTAATGAATGGCTTTAGCCTGTAACATTAGCTACAGATAACAGATACCCAGAGCCTAATTTAACTGTCGTCTCATAGACTAATATGAATGAATTCTTTTTATTATGTAATAAAAGCTCTTGTGTCCTAGCACTATGGGTATGGGGTTTTTGTTTGCCATTGTTGAGTACATTTTCTGTTTTTAATCAAGTGTCTTTGGGTAATCTAATATACAAATCTGAGTTTCCATGAATTAATTTTGCTTCTAATTTATTTACCTTTATATGATGCTGAAACATTTTCATCTTAAATTATAATATGTTGGTACATTTAGTCTCAGATAACCATGTAACACATGTGTCACCTATCTGGGCCCCAGGTTCCTTGTGGAGCAGCACTGGTATAAACAGTGGGAAGTGTATGTGCAGGGAGGGGACCAGGATTCCAGCACCTTCCCTGGCTGCATCAACAACGCTGAGCTCTTTGAAGGTACTGGGCCTCTACCTCCCCACATCAACCTAGCCCTGAAGTTCTTGTCTCTTCTGTCCCTACAAATGATCATAAGTCTATTGTCCATGCTAGGTCATTGAGGGGATGGCCAGAGTTATTCATCAGTTGCCTTCCTCTGCCACCCCTGCCCCCTGCCCACAGATCAGATAAACTGGCGCCTCAAGGAGGGACTGGAGGAAGGCAAGGATTATGTGCTGCTCCCAGCAGTTGCGTGGCATTATCTGGTCAGCTGGTATGGCCTAGAACATGGCCAGCCACCCATTGAACGCAAGGTATCGTGGGTGGGGAGGGTGGTGAATAACGTTGATTCCATGAGTGGTTGGGTGACATTGGGTAGGGGGAAAGCTTGGTGTGCCCAGGATGGGTCCAGATACATGTATTCTAGATAGATGCACCTGTGTTTGTGCTCTTCCCCTCTCATAGCTCATTATATAGGTACCTTGTGTGTCTACCGTGAGTTCACCTGTGTGGCTCCTTTTACAGATCATTGTATGTGTGGTTTTGTATGCTTTGTCTGTAAGCCAGTGTGTGTGCTCCTCTAATCTCAGAGATCGTGCCTATATCTGTGTGAGTACACCTGTCTGTGCACCTGTCTACCTTTACAGGTCATAGAGCTGCCCAGCACCCCGATGGTCGAAGTATACCCAGTAGAACTGCTGCTTGTCCAGCACAGTGATATGGACACAGCTCACACTGCTCAATTTAGCCACACAGATTCACTTGGTGAGTCTGACAGTCACGGATGAGTTGGATGTTCCCAGCTACAAGTCACTACTTGATGATCTGAGTATGCATGGGATTGGGCTGTGGCTGACTGAGAAGGCACTGGTCAGACTTTGGAGGACCAAGAAGGCATTGGCCAAGTTGTATGCACTAAGGGTATATATGAGCTGCATGGTATCACAGAGGATGTTTGTTGCGGGGCTCAAGTCTTGACTGTGGGGTCGGTCATTTGAAGATTGACTGGGAACACAAGTATTGACCAAGTATGTAAGGTCTATGAGGATGAGTCAGGGATGCCAAGATGGGTCTGTCATTTTGAGTCTCAGGAAGACCTGAAATGGGCCCCCCCCCCCCCGCCCCGCAGACCTTGTATTACGCAGAGCTCGGGAACAGTTTCTGGTAGACCCTCAGGAAGAGTCACGGCTTTGGATCAAGAACTCAGAAGGCTCTTTGGATCGATTGTGTGACACACACATCACACTGCTTGACGCTGCCCTGGAGACTGGGCAGGTGAGGGTGGGAAGAGCTTTTCTGCTCAGGCAGACCAGCAGATAGACTCACCTGGCAATATTCAGGTTGGAGAAGTAAGGGCTAGGTGCCCATAGGCCCTCTGGTAATGCCTTTCCTTCTCTTTCTCTTTCTCCAACCCAGTTGGTCGTCATGGAGACCCGAAACAAAGATGGCACTTGGCCCAGTGCACAGCTGCATGCCATGTAAGCCCTTGGGGTGTCTGGTTCAGAGTGGGGGCCCCACAGTAGGCAAAATGACTGAGCCCGTGAGCTCATCATACTCATGAGTAGTAGGCCCTCAGCTGATGGTTTCTCATCCAACCCTAGGAACAACAATGTATCAGAAGAGGATGAGGATTTTAAAGGCCAGCCGGGTATCTGTGGCCTCACCAATCTGGGCAACACGTGCTTCATGAACTCGGCTCTGCAGGTTTGGCCCTTTGAGCTGTGTCTGGCACAGATGCAGGGGTGGGCTGCAAGAGCTGGGGATTGGGGACACACCCAGGGGACCTGGGAGAACTGCAGTGCAAGGGGGGCTGAAAACTAAGGCTCCACAAGTCTGAAATGACGTGCCCACATTCATTCCTGCAATATCAATACAGGCAGTCCCTGAGTTACAAACATCCGACTGACGTACAACTCGCACTCACGAAGGGAGGCTATTACAGGTAATAGGTAAATGTACCTGTTCCAACTTACGTACACATCCAACTTGAGAACAAACCTACAGGACCTGTCTCGTTTGTAACCCGGGGACTGCCTGTACCTTTTCCCTGCGCTTGTCCTTGCTCTCCATCTTCTCTGCTTTGCTACCACATTCTTTCTTCTTACAAAATACTAATATTGTCTCTTCCCCACTCTCCTGATCCTTTCTCTCCTGCCTCTCCCTTTCCCCCATTTTACTTTCTCTTCCCTCCTTGCTTCCTTTTCTCTTTTGCCATCTTTGTCCTCTGTCCCATTCACCTGGCCCCTGCCCCATGCAGTGCCTCAGCAACGTGCCACAGCTCACTGAGTATTTCCTCAACAACCGCTATCTGGAAGAGCTGAATTTCCGGAACCCACTGGGCATGAAGGGTGAGATCGCAGAGGCCTATGCAGATCTGGTGAAGCAGGCATGGTCTGGGCACCACCGCTCCATCGTGCCCCAAGTGTTTAAGGTGTGAATCAACCCTGGGCACTTCCCCAATCCCCACTCCTCTTGGTTCGCCTAACCTCTCTCATTCTGACGGCCCTGCCCATCTTCTCAGACCAAGGTTGGCCATTTTGCATCCCAGTTTCTGGGCTATCAGCAGCATGACTCACAGGAGCTATTGTCATTTCTCCTGGATGGGCTGCACGAGGACCTCAATCGGGTCAAGAAGAAGGAGTATGTGGAGCTGTGCGATGCTGCAGGGCGGCCAGATCAGGTGGGCTGCTCCCAGGGACCCTATCTTGAGAGTCCTACTAAAATCACCGAGAACTCAGGGATTCTCTGGCCTCCCTGGGGCATCCTCCACCCCATTTTCTGTTCAATTCTTCTACCCTGACCTCACCTCCACCCTCAGTCCAACCTTAGCTCTAGTACCACATTTGCTCCTACACCCAACCTGGTGAGCCCTGGCAGTGTCCTGCCCACATAAACCCCTGTCCTACAGTGAATATAGTCTCCCTAGCTGTAACTCTGCCTCTGGACTTAATCCTGAACAAATCTACCCCAGACCATAGTTACCCCTGCCCCAGGCAAGCCCCACTACCACCATGACACTGTCAACAGGAGGTGGCTCAGGAGGCCTGGCAAAACCACAAACGGCGGAATGATTCTGTGATCGTGGACACTTTCCACGGCCTCTTCAAGTCCACGCTGGTGTGTCCCGATTGTGGCAATGTATCTGTGACCTTCGACCCCTTCTGCTACCTCAGTGTCCCACTGCCTGTCACCCACAAGAGGGTCTTGGAGGTCTTCTTTATTCCCATGGATCCCCGCCGCAAGCCAGAGCAGGTATGAGGGGAATGGGGACATAATGAGGAACATATAGTCAGAGTCAGATTACTCTGCCACACTTCAAGATTTCCTGCATTGACTCACTGCAAGCTCTTTTGATTTTTTATGGATGCTGTTTCTCCCTTAGCACCGGCTTGTGGTCCCCAAGAAAGGCAAAATCTCGGACCTGTGTGTAGCTCTGTCCAAACACACGGGTATCTCTCCAGAGAGGGTGAGACTCCGTGGACTGGGGGTGGGGGGTATAGGATTCAGGGGCAAGGAGGCAGAGGGGCTGGGGAGAGCTTGCAGACTGACAAATCTTCTCTCTGCATCCTGTTCCCAGATGATGGTGGCTGATGTCTTCAGTCACCGCTTCTATAAGCTCTACCAGCTGGAGGAATCTCTGAGCAGCATCTTGGACCGCGATGATATCTTCGTGTGAGTGAGGGGGCCCAAGAGGAAATAGATGGTGGTTCCTTGGGAACCTGGTGCACTTCTTTTGTATGGTCCTGCCTCCTCTGCCTCATCCACTGGGCACCTGCCCTGTGCAGAGCATCAGCCATGTGCCTTAGCAGGGCAAGGGGCTCGGCGTTGTCAATAGGTGAGGTGATAGAGCCTTAGACATGGTGTCCTTGAGCATTTCCTTCCTTATTATCAGAAGGAGGCTACTGTTTCTTATTTACCTCATTCAACACTTACTAGGCCCCTTCTGTGTACCAAATGCTGAGCTAAACTCCTCCCTGTATTGCAGTTCTCGAAAACAGAGATTTTTCAAATACAAAATGTTTAAGACACTTTCTAAACATAGGGGCATTCAGCAAACTTGTTAAATCTTTGGGTAACTAAGAACTGAAATATGGCTTAGCAGCTAGGGCGCTAGCCACATACACCAGGGCTGGTGGGTTTGAACCCGGCCTGGGCCTGCTAAACAACAATGACGACTATAACAACAACAACAACAAAAAATAGTCGGGTGTTGTGGCGGGCACCTGTAGTCCCAGCTACTTGGGAGGCTGAGGCAAGAGAATCGCTTAAGCCCAGGAGTTGGAGGTTGTTGTGACACCCCAGCACTCTACCAAGGCGACATAGTGTGACTCTGTCTAAAAAAAAAAAAAAAAACTGAAATAGTGACTTAAGAATAGAAGAGGTCTTTGTAAACAAAGCAGTGTCTTCCAAAAGGAAAACTTTTGTTTGTTTGTTTGTTTGTTTGTTTTGAGACAGAGCCTCAAGCTGTCACCCTGGATAGAGAGTTGTGGCATCACAGCCTACAGCAACCTCCAACTCCTGGGCTCAAGCAAGTCTCTTGCCTCCACCTCCCAAGTAGCTGGGACTATAGGCGCCCGTCACAACGCCCGGCCATTTTTTGATTGCAGCTGTCATTGTTGTTTGGCAGGCTCAGGCTGGATTCGAACCCACAAGCTCAGGTGTACATGGCTGGCACCTTAGCCCATTGAGCCACAGGTGCCAAGCTAGGAAAACGGTTTTTAAATCCCTTTGTCACTAATAATTTTTAACCCTCTCAGCACTCTAATAACACCAAAGTACTTTACAGGAAACAGCACACACAGTGCTATGCAAATCATCTAACAGTTTGGAAGGCAGAGAACATTTAGTAACTTTTCAGACCCCCTCCCTTTTTAAAATTTTTTTAATTTTTTGCAGTTTTTGGCCAGGGCTGGGTTTGAACCCGCCACTTCCAGCATATGGGGCTGGCGCCCTACTACTTTGAGCCACAGGTGCCGCCCTTTATTTTATTTATTTATTTTCTTTTTGTAGAGACAGAGTCTTAGTCTATCACCTTCAGTAGAGTGCTGTGGCGTCACACAGCTCACAGCAACCTCCAACTCCTAGGCTTAAGCAATTCTCTTGCCTCAGCCTCCCGAGTAGCTGGGACTATAGGCGCCTGCCACAGCACCCGACCATTTTTCTGTTTTGCAGTTTGGCTGAGGCCTGGTTTGAACCTGCCACCTTCGGTATATGGGGCCGGCGCCCCACTCGATGAGCCACAGGCTCCACCCTACCCTTCATTTATTTATTTATTTATTTATTTTTTTGAGACAGAGCCTTAAGCTGTCACCCTGGATAGAGTGCCGTGGCAATTGCAGCTCACAGCAACCTCCAATTCCTGGGCTCAAGCGAGTCTCTTGCCTCTGCCTCCCAAGTAGCTGGGACTACAGGCGCCTGCCACAATGCCCGGCCATTTTTTGGTTGCAGCCATCATTGTTGTTTGGCGGGCCCAGGCTGGATTCGAACCCGCCAATGTACACCGGCCAGGTATACATGGCTGGCGCCTTAGCTCGTTGAGCCACAGGCGCCAAGCCTATTTATTTTTTTTTTTGAGAGGAGTCTCAAGCTCTCGTCCTTGGTAAGAGTGCTATAGTGTCACAGCTCACAGCAACTTCAAACTCTTGGGCTTAAGGCTCTTGCCTCAGCCTCCCAAGTAGCTGGAACTACAGGCGCCTGCCACAACACCCAGCTACTTTTTTGTTGTTATTACAGTTGTCATTGTCATTTTAGCTGTCCAGGGCCGGGTTTGAACCTGACACCCTCCATGTATGTGGCCGGTGCTCTGCCTACTGAGCCACAGGCTCTGCAACCCCCCCCCTTTTTTTTTTGAGACAGAGTCTCATTTTATCACCCTCGGTAGAATGCCGTGAAGTCACAGCTCACAGCAACTTCAAACCTTGGGCTTAAGCGATTGTCTTGCCTCAGCTTCCCAAGTAGCTGGGACTACAGGTGCCCACCACCAACATCTGGCTATTTTTTTTTAGAGACAGGGTTTCACTCTTGCTCAGTCTAGTCTCAAACTCATGAGTTTAGGCAATCCACATGCCTTGTCTTCAAAGTGCTGGGATTACTTGGCAGGAGCCACCTTTTCAGATCCTTTAAAAAATATTTTCACGTGGTAAGGGGTGAGTGGATGGAGTCACCAAGGCAGAGTCAGGGAGTTGTCCTGGGGAGGCCCTCATTAAGCATGACCTGATATTTACCCTCACAGGTATGAGGTATCAGGACGGTTGGAACCCCTCGAGGGCTCGAGAGAGGACATTGTGGTTCCTGTCTACTTGCGGGAGCGCACCCCTGCCCGCGACTATAACAACTCCTACTATGGCTTGATGCTTTTCGGGCACCCACTCCTGGTGTCTGTTCCTCGGGATCGGTTCACCTGGGAGGGCCTATATAACATCTTAATGTACCGGCTCTCGTAAGTGTCCCTTTCCTAGGGACTAGGGGCGGGGTATGAACTCAGACTTGGATGTTTAGTTGCTTATTTGGCATCTCCCCTTTAACATCTGAAAGATAATTTGAACTTAATGTGGCCACAGAAGAACATATAGGGTTTACTTTTCTCTCAACCTGTGGCTTTGCTATTGCATCTGTTAGGTCCTGGACACACAGGTGAACAAGACAAACCAAGCACACACAACTTTGCCGTTTATTCACTTGTCTCCTCCTGGGAGAGACTTGGTTATTTGTTCTTTTGCTAGTAGATTTTCATTGTACCCCAAATCCAGAGTCCTTACCATGGCAGACAAAGCAGCGCCTTGTCTGGATTAATCTCTCCTCCCTCATTTTACTCTGAATAGTTCACTCCCCAGAGGTCTTCCCTGAGGGCAGTAACAGCTGGTTGTGTGTTCACCTGCAGCTTTGCTAGACTGAAACTCCACACTCCTGACTGGCACACAAGTCTGCTTGGCCTATTTATGCATTTACATGTCACCCCCTCAGACCTCCCAGGCCTGAATGAGAGGCCTAAGAATGTTTCATGTGCGGGTTTACCAATGGCTTCCCATCATCACCAGAGTAAAATCTTGGGCTCTGTCTATTGTCCTTGTGCCCCTGCCTTGGGAGTCTCCTCTGCTCTGTTGCAGACGCTACGTGACCAAACCAAGCTCAGATGATGAGGAGGATGGGGATGAGAAAGGTGAGGGAGAGGAAGGAAAGAGGGTTGACAAGGACGATGAGGATCTGTACAAGTGGTCCCCTGACCTGAGTTGGAGTGAGGGGCTGAGGGTCAGTGGGTGGGGAGTTGGGATAGGTCTGGCCCACACAGGGTTTGTGTAGGTGTGTGTTGCAGCTCAGCCCTTTGGGGTCACATCTTTCTATCTCTGAAATCTTCCCTGTTGTAGCAGATGATGATGAGGAGGATAAAGACAACATCCCTGGACCCTCAACTGGGGGCAGCCTCCGAGACCCTGAGCCAGAGCAGCCTGGGCCCAGCTCTGGGGTCACCAGCAGGTGCCCATTCCTCTTGGATAACTGCCTTGGCACATCTCACTGGCCCCCAAGGCGACGGCGCAAACAACTGTTCACCCTGCAGACAGTGAACTCTAACGGGACCAGCGACCGCACGACCTCACCTGAAGAAGTCCAAAGTATCTCCTTTGGTTGGGAGCCAGGGTGGGGAGGTGGGAGATAGGTTTCCTAGCAGCAGCAGACTCATGACCACTTTCCTCCCCCTTACCCCCAGCCCAGCCGTACATTGCCATTGACTGGGAGCCAGAGATGAAGAAACGTTACTATGATGAGGCAGAGGCTGAGGTAAACAAGATCCCAGGGAGGGAGGCACTTTCTAGTCTTGTCCTCCTACTCTTCGCTCATCCTCCCCACAACTCCTCAAGCTGGGAACAGAGCCAAGAGATCCAGATCCAGGTCCAGGGCCAACCTGGCCTTGGAACCTGAACACCCGCTGAGAGCTCTAGGGCCTTAGGTTCCTAACTTCAGAGTCTGTGCACTCTGACCTACTCAGCATGTCTCCCACTCCCACTCTCCATTTCTCCACCCCTACTCATACTCAGCCTTCTGGCCATCTGTTCACCCAACCCTAGGGCTACGTGAAGCACGAATGCGTTGGGTACGTGCTAAAGAAAGCTCCAGTACAGCTGCAGGAGTGCATTGAGCTCTTCACCACTGTGGAGACCCTGGAGAAGGAAAACCCCTGGTGAGGGGCCAGAATGGGACCTGTGGGGGTTTCATTGGGTAGCATTACCTGCCTGATCCCCTGTTCGCTCTCTCTCCTTCCACTGTCCTCTGTGCTCCAACCCTTCCTGCCACCCTGGCCTCCGACACTCAAGCATATTCCCACCATAGGGCCTTTGCCTGGGCTGTTCCTTCTCTTAGGAATGTTCTTCCCCTAGGTACCTATAGACTTCTTTGCTCCTTTGCTCAGTTCTATGATAAAACGTGACCTCATCAGGGAGACCTACTCTGACTACCCTGTTAAAAGTCATCCTCCTCCGCAACATCATCTCTTCATCCTCTCAATGCTCTTTTCTTCTTAGCTGAGCATTACTCTCTTTCTAGCTTTGATGCCACTTGATGTGATGTCCTATATCCCCTTCTGTGTTGTCATCTCCATTAGAGAGTAAACTCCTTGAGGGTGAAGACTTTTAGGTTCACTGTGTGTAGTTTCTCACTGTTTAAAGTAGTATTGGATGTTCAATAGATGTTCAGTAGACACTTGCAGAATAAGCCAGAAGAGAGAACCAAAACCATAAAGCCACTCCCAAAAATAAGAGCAGCATGGCCATGGAGCAGAATTGAAACAGAAATACAAAATAATACAGCGGGATTAAACAGTAGGCAATCAGTAAATACCTGGTGAATGAATCAGTGACTGAAGTAGGAAGAGAGGAAACTATAGGGTTAGAGGCAGATTCTAAAATAAGACTAGCAACTCATGGACCAGAAATCAAACAAAAATATAAAATACTTTGAAAGCATATATAAAAGGCAATCAGTAAATACTTGATGAGTGCATGAAAGGATTTTAATGAGAACAGAGCAACCTAGAGCACTGGGCACACTAACAGTAAGAGCAGCATCTCTGTGAGCCACACAGCACACGAAAGCCCAGCAGTACAGAGGGTGTGCAGTGGGTGCCCTGGAAATGTCTTCTGACTCCATCTTGTCCATAGGTACTGCCCCTCCTGCAAGCAGCACCAGTTGGCCACCAAGAAGCTGGACCTGTGGATGCTGCCTGAGATTCTCATCATCCATCTGAAACGCTTTTCCTACACCAAGTTCTCTCGAGAGAAGCTGGATACCCTTGTGCAGTTTCCTATCCGGTCAGGGGCCAGGGGAAAATGGCTGAGGATGGCAGGGGTCGGGGGTGGGAGGTGGGCACCAGTATTAACCCTCTCTTGCACCACAGGGACCTGGACTTCTCTGAGTTTGTCCTCAAACCGCAGAATGAGTCAGCTCCAAAGCTCTACAAATATGATCTCATCGCGGTTTCCAACCACTATGGGGGCATGCGTGATGGACACTGTATGTGCCAGGCAGTGGGCAGGGGCATGCCCTCGGGGGGATGAGGGTCTGGGCCGGGAGGTCAGGACATCCCTAGTAGGTGACTAGGTATGTGAGTCAATGGCAAGGTTGTCAGCATCGGAGGAGTGAGAGAGTGGGTCTAGCCAGACATTTCTTAGGAGCAAGAGCAGGAGCATGGGTTAAGATCACATCCCCTCCCTTTCAGACACAACATTTGCCTGCAACAAGGACAGCGGCCAGTGGCACTACTTTGATGACAACAGCGTCTCCCCTGTGAATGAGAATCAGATTGAGGTGCCACTTCCATCCTCCTTTCTCCCTTTCTCCCTTCCCTTCTCCCGACTCCACCCCTTCCTTGGAACCCACACTGATTCCTGTCCTCTCTCCACAGTCCAAGGCAGCATATGTGCTCTTCTACCAACGCCAGGATGTGGCACGACGCCGCCGGCAGTCCCAGTCTGGCTCATCTAGCCCCCCAGCCTCCCCTGCCTGCAGTTCCCCACCCAGCTCTGAGTTCATGGATGTTAATTAAGCAGCCCTGGGTCTTGCCCCAGGGAAGGAAGCCCTCTCCACTATCCTGCTTCTTGTGTCCACTCCCATTCTCTTAACCTGTGTCAGGGCCCCCTCCAGGCGTTACAGGCTTAGTTGTGGCTACCGTTCTCCTGTGCCCTGTGCCGCTGCATTGCTCTATCCCGGGAAGAAAAGGTTCTATCTCTTTCCAGCAGTGTGCTCCCCGCCTGTGTTTGCCTCTTAGAGCAGAAACCTTCCCTCCTAGTCTTTATGGTCATCCCCTTCCCTCTGCTCAATTTGGAGTGTTTTGCGTGGGTGAATATGGGGTTTACCTGAACTCAGAGTGTATTTTCTTATTGAGACCCTGTCCCTTCCACTGTGTATGTATAAAGTGCCAGTCTGGTCCTCACTCAGCAGTGTGGGTTTTTATTTCCCGTGTACTTAACTAAGCACCAGTTGTATGCCTAACTATGTTCTATGTGCTTATTGAATGCCAGGTGTGTGACGGATGCTGCTCTGAGTGTTTTCTGAGCACTAACTATGTGCCAGGTGCTGCTATTCTAAGTGCTTTGGAATCACCATCTGGGTGTCAGGCACTAGTCCAAGCACCAGCTGTGTGCCAAGTTTTTTCTAAAGCATTTTACAAATACTGACTCAATAATCTTCACAAGAATCTCATGTGGAAGTTGTCATCTCCAGTTTCAGATGGGGAAACCTGAGGTTAAGGAATTGCTAGGGTTCTGTCAGGAGATCAGTGTATCTCATGCATTACACTGAAGTCGGTTCCTAGAGAGAGGTGTTTGGCCTCTCTGGACCCGGCACTGCAAATCTTTCTGTGGCCATGAGCTGCACTACTGCTAATGTGGAAAGGGCACAGCTAGATCAAGCATTCGTGTGGGCGAATGTGTGGTCTGGGGACATGGAGATACTCACCAGACCACTCCACAGATCCCCAGTTGTGTCTTCTGGGAAGTATTAGTCCCCTGAGAACTATAGAGATGGTGCATACCCTTGGCAGATCTGCAAACATGACAGGACAAATGTTCTGTGTGTGACCTCTGTATTTGATCCCTGCTCCCCCAGCAGGAAGGGTCCCTCCAGTCTCACCCCAGAGAAAAGTGAGATGGAGCACCTACCACAGGATGATGGATACTGAACAGAGAAGCATAGTGTGAGAAAAAAGAGGCCATTTAAGCACTAACCATCTCCCACCAGACCCCTCCCAGAGGAGCCAACTGTTAACTCTGAGAAACAGAGACCCTGTGGGGTAGAGTAACGTGGATGTGTGGTATCTGGACATACACAGGCCACCCAATCCTGCATATTTAAGAGGGAATCCTGTTCAGTGGCACCTGAGGGACCACATCCTCCCAACCCCCAGCCAGTCTGCTGCCTTTGCATTGGCTCTGGCAAGACTCATTTGGCCACTCAGACCCAGCGTTGCCACCCACAAACCTCCTAGTCAAGGTAGTTGCTATGAGGAACCCAGTTCATACTGACTTAAGCAAAAAACAGATAATAGGGGTGGTGCCTGTGGCTCAGTGAGTGAGGCGCCGGCCCCATATACCAAGGGTGGCAGGTTCAAACCTGGCCCTGGCCGAACTGCAACAAAAAAAATGGCCAGGCCTTGTGGTGGGCGGCTGTAGTCCCAGTTACTCGGGAGGCTGAGACAATAGAATCGCCTAAGCCCAGGAGCTGGAGGTTGCTGTGAACCATGAAGCCATGGCACTCTACCAAGGGTGACAAAGTGAGACTCTGTCTCTAAACAAACGAACAAAAAAACAGATAACAGTTTCAGGTATGACTGGATCTAGGAACTCAGAAGCTGTCACTGACTTAATGAAGACCATATGATTGAAGCACCATTATCACCTCATTTTGCAGATAAGAAAGCAGGCCTATACAGCTGGCTCGGAATGGGCTGAAAGTACAGAAATGCCTCATTACCTGCTGGTAATCAGTACCAGACCAAGCCCATCTAAAGTGAATCTGATTACAATAATATCCCCAATCTAACCAAAGGCAACCTGAATCAAAACAACATGTGTACGACTCAGGAAAAATAAGAGATAACAAATACACACAGACTGCTCATATTAGAATGATCAGACAACATAAAATAGTTATTTTGCTATGATCCTGGATAGAAAAATGATTAAAGTGAACAAGAAATTTAAAACTTTGAAAATAAGGTGAAAAAGAACCAAGTAGAAGTGATAGACCTGAGACAGATAAGAAAATTTGAGAAGTCAAGTGGAGAAGCAAGAATCCAATGTACTCAGTTCTAATATGAAGGCAGAAGATGATCTAATACAAGGTGAGGGGTAGGGGAATGAGGGAGAGAGGAAGAGGGTGGAGGGGGGTCACAGTGTCTGGCACACCTCTTCGGGGCACGACAGAATTCTAAGAGGGATTTTACCTAACAAATGCAATCAGGGTAAACCTAATTCTTGGTATCCTCAAAGAATCCCAAACGAACAAACAAAAACAAAAACATTTTGAGAAGTCAGTGGATGAGTTTAACATCACGTGAGGCGTGGTAGGAGAGTGAGTTTGTGTGAATTGGAATATAGTTTAAAGTGTATTAAGGTATGCAATTGTCATTGTTGTTTTAGCTGGCCCAGGCTGGGTTCGAACCCGCCAACTTTGGCGTGTGTGGCTGGTGCCATAACCACTGGTGCTACAGGCGCTGAGCCCAGACTAATATTTAAAAAAATTAAGGTTATCACACTAAAGAACAGAGTAAGTATAAATTTCAAACAAATAGGAGAAATAGAATGATGAATAGTCAATTCAGATGGAAAGAAGAAAAGAACATAGAATGAGTGAACAGATAGAAAGTATTTACCCCCTGGGCGTGGTGATTCATGCCTGTAATCCTAGCACTCTGGGAGGCGGGGGGGTGGGGGGGATTGCTTGAGCTCACGTGTTCGAGACCAATCTGAGCAAAAAGCGAGACCCCCACCCCCTGTCTCTACTCAAAAAAAAAAAAAAATATATATATATATTTTTTTGAGACAGAGCCTCAAGCTGTCACCCTGGATAGAGTGCAGTGGCATCTCACAGCAACCTCCAACCCCTGGGCTCAAGTGAGTCTCTTGCCTCCGCCTCCCAAGTAGCTGGGACTACAGGCGCCCGCCACAACGCCCGGCCATTTTTTGGTTACAGCCGTCATTGTTGTTTGGCGGGCCCGGGCTGTATTTGAACCCGCCAGCTCAGGTGTACATGGCTGGTGCCTTAGCCGGTTGAGCCACAGGCGCCGAGCCTATATATATATATATATAGAGAGAGAGAGAGAGAGAGAGAGAAACTAAGGCAAGAGGATCACTTGAGCACGAGTTGGAAGTTGCTGTGAGCTATGAAACCATAGCACTTTGGCTTGGTGCCTGTGGCTCAAGCGGCTAAGGCACCAGCCGCGTACATCAGAGCTGGTGGGTTTGAATCCAGCCTGGGCCTGCCAAACAACGACAACTATAACAAAAAAAAAAAAGAAAGAAAGAAACGAAAAGAAAAAATATTAGCCTATTTATTTATTTATTTTTATTATTATTTTTTTTTGTAGAGACAGAGTCTCACTTTATTGCCCTCGGTAGAGTACCGTGGCATCACACAGCTCACAGAAACCTCCAACTCCTGGGCTTAGGCAATTCTCTTGCCTCAGCCTCCCGAGCAGCTGGGACTATAGGCACTCGCCACAACGCCCGGCTATTTTTCTGTTTTGCAGTTTGGCCGAGGCTGGGTTTGAACCCACCTTCAGTATATGGGGCCAGCGCCACAGGCACCTCCCAGGGCCTATTTATTTTTGAGACAGAGCTTCACTCTTGTTGCCTTGGACTAAACTGCAGTGGTGTCATCATATCTCACTGCAATATGAAACTCCTGGGCTCAAGCAACCCTCCTATCTCAGCCTCCGGAGTAGATGGGATTACAGGCCAGCACTATTGCACCCAGCTTTGTATTATTTGTATGGATGGGATTGCACCGTGTTGCGCAGGCTGGTCTCAAACTCCTAGCCTTAAGCTATCCTCTAGCCTTGGCTTCCCAAATGCTAGAATTACAAACATAGGCCACCCACATCTGGCCTTTTTATGTTATGCAACATGATTATTGATATATTTAACTTTGGTTCTTCAACTGTTTTCTATTTGTCCTATTCTCTTATCTTTTTTTTTTTTTTGAGACAGAGGCTCACTGTGTGAGCCCTTGGTAGAGTGCCATGGCATTACAGCTCTAACTCTTGGGCTCAAGCGATTCTCTTGCTTCAGCCTCCCAAGCAGCTGGGACTACAGGTCCCAGCCACAATGTCCAGCTATTTTTAGAGATGGGGTCTTGCTCTACCTCAGGCTAGTCTCAGAACTGGTGAGCTCAGACATCTCCTCACCTCGGCCTGGCTTGGTCTGTTTTTTTTTCTTGAGACAGACCCTCAAGCTGTCACCCTGGGTAGAGTACTGTGGCATCACAGCTCACAGCAACCTTCAACTCTTGGGCTCAAGCAAGTCTCCTGCCTCTGCCTCCCAAGTAGCTGGGACTATAGGCACCTGCCACAATGCCCAGCCAATTTTTGTTTGCAGCTGTCATTGTTGTTTGGCGGGCCCGGGCTGGATTTGAACCTGCCAGGTCAGGTGTACGTGGCTGGCACCTTAGCCCATTGAGCCACAGGCACTGAGCCTTTTTTCTTTTTTTTCTTTTTTGAGACAGAGTTTCACTTTGTCATCCTTGGTAGAGTGCTGTGCCGTCATTGCTCACAGCAATCTCAAATTCTTGGGCTCAAGTGATTCCCTTGCCTGAGGCCTCCAAGTAGCTGAGACTACAGGTGCCTGCTACAATGCCTGGCTATTTTTTTTTTTTTGGAGATGAGGTCTTGCTCTTGCTCATGCTCATCTCGAATTCCTGAGCTCAAGCAGTCCACATGCTTCCACCTCACAGAATGCTATGATTACAGGAGTGAGCCACCACACCCAGCCAGTCAAATATATATATTTTTTATTGTTGGGAATCATTGAGGACACAATAAACAATCAAATGTTTTTTATGATTCCATTTTGTTTTGTTGACTTATTAGCCATAACTCTTGGTTTTATTTTCCTGATTGTGTTAGGGTTTATAGTATATATCTTTAACTCACTAAAGTCTACTTTCAAGTGATATATACCACTTTGCTTATAGTATGAGACCACTATAAAGTGTGCTCCTATTTCTTCTTGATCAGCCTTTATGCTGTTATCATGCATTTCACTTTTACACATGTTATAAACCCCAAAATACGTTGTTTATTTAAATGGTGGATTACCTTTTTTTTTTTGAGATAGTCTCACTATGTCGCCCTCATGGTGTCACAGCTCACAGCAACCTCAAACTCTTGGGCTTAAGCGATTCTCTTGCCTCAGCCTCCCGAGTAGCTGGGACTATAGGTGCCTGCCACAATGCCTGGCTATTTTTTGGTTGCAGTTGTCACTGTTGTTTAGTAGGTCCTCCAGCCTGGGTGCATGTGGTCAGCACCCTACTCACTGAGCTATGGGCACTAAGCCAAATTCAGATTACTCTTTTTTTTTTTTTTGAGACAGAGCCTCAAGCTGTCACCCTGGACAGAGTGCTGTGGCATCACAGCTCACAGCAACCTTCAATTCCTGGGCTCAAGCGAGTCTCCTGCCTCTGCCTCCCAAGTAGCTGGGACTACAGGCACCTGCCACAACACCTGGCCATTTATTGGTTGCAGCCATCATAGTTATTTGGCGGGCCCAGGCTGGATTCAAACCCGCCAGCTCAGGTGTACGTGGCTGGCGCCTTAGCCCATTGAGCCACAGGCGCTGAGCCAGATTACTCTTATATGAGCTGCTGGAAGTTGTCTCACAGCTCACTGATGCTCTTTACTTTTTTAAAATTCTTTTTTAATAGTTTCTATTGCTTTGCCTTTGTGTTGACTAATATTTTCTTCTGCAAAGTCCAATGTGCTGTTAATTCCATTTAATGTATTTTTTTTTTGTATCTTCAATGTCTCTATTTAACTTTCGGAACATATGGCATACTCTGAACTGTTTTTACTCAGAACATTTATGACATCAAACATGTGGGGGTTTTCTACACCAACAACCAATTTTCCAACTCTCCAGATACCAACTGGAAGTCCAACATTTCAATTCTGACACTAGCTACCTGGAGTCGGCATCAGACCACACAAGTTAAGGGCTTCATTCTACAAAACTGCCTCCACTTGAGATGGTCAATTGAAAATCCAATATTTCCCATACTTCTGACTGACCAGCTATAAATCAGAGAGAGGTTCTCACAGCCCCTCCTCAGGCTTGATAATTTGTTAGAAAGGCTCACAGAACTCAGGAAGCTACTTACTGGTTTGTTATAAAGCATACAATTCAGGAACACTTAAATGGAAAAGATATATAGGACAAGATAAGGGGGTAGGGGACCTTCCTAGTACCTTGACAAGTTCACCAACCCAGAAGCTCTCCAAATCTTTCATTTAGAATTTTTTATAAATGGTGTATTACATAGGCATAATTGATTAAACCATTGGCCGCTAGTGATTAACTCAATCTCTAGCCCCTCTCACCTCTCCAGAGGCCCAGGGTGGGACTGAAAGTTCCAACCCTCTAATCACTCGGTTGGTTTCTCTGGCTGTTAGCCTCTTCTGAAGCTTTCTAGGGGCCCACCAAAAGTCACCTCATTAGCATAAACTCAAGTATAGTTGAAAGGGACTTACTATCAATAATAAGATGCTCCTTTTACCCCATTACTCAGGAAATTACAAGAGTTTTAGAAGATCTGTGCCAGGAACCAGGAATGAAGACCACATATATATTTCTTATTCTATCATAATATCACACATGCAGTTATATAACTGTGTTAATGTCCTTTTCTGCTAATTGAACATCTTTATCAGTTCACAGTCCTTTTCGATTGATTGATTGATCATTCTCCTTATTGTGGGTCATGTTTCCCTGCAAATGCATTCCTGGTAATCTTTGGCTGGATCCCAGACACTGTGCATTTTACCTTACTGGTTGCTGGATATTTTTGTATTCTTATAAATCACCTGGAGCTTGCTTACTTTCGTGTTTGCTCACTGTCTTTCATTGACAAATAAAATTGTATGTATTTATCATGTAGAACACGATGTACTGCATAATGAAGTTTTTGGTCAATGATGGACTGCATATATGACAGTGACTTTGTAAGATTTTAACGGAACTGAAAAAATCCTATCGCCTAGTGACTTGTGTTACAGTTGCCTACAGTATGCAGTACAGTCACATGCTGTGCAGGCTAGTAGCCTAGAAGGAATAGGCTATACCCTATAACCTGGGCATGTCATAAGCTATAGTAACTAGATTGCATATCAGTCTATGTTGTTTGCACTATGACAAAATCGCCTAATAATCATTTCTTAGTGTTACCGGACAAAGAGGGTCCAGCCACATATCACTATCAGCCAATCCACAGAGACAGGATTAAGTCCACCAAACTTGATTTGTCAGAAGGCCAGCAATTCTGGAGAACAATGAGAGTAGCCTCTCTAAGACTGTTCTGCCTATGCAACAATCTTCAACAACTTATACAGGGGATAATTTCAAAAGCATACTAAAAATACCTTATACTTATGTGATGAGCAACATGTAGGTAAATTAAATATAACAATCCAAAGAATAACCAAAGAAAATCATTATTGAAAAAAAATCATACAGACCATTAACCTGTTCCATAGTGCATCACTACCTCCCAGGGTTTTTTCAAGATTATTATCTCTATTACTTATTTCTGGGTTGGCCTGTTTGACTCACTCTTTGCATGTTTCAAAGTGCTTTCTAAGTTCACAAATAGCTAAGAAAGGTTATGGGGGTGTCTGCATCTACTACATCAAAATGTATTCTTCTCGTTAAGTGATTCATGATTATATATACATTGTGAAATGACTAAACATAACTAATTATCACATTTATTACCTTACATAGTTATCTTTTTTTTTGTTTTTGAGACATAGTTTCACTCCATTGCCCTGGATTAAGTGCTGTGGCATCGTCATAGCTCACAGCTATCATCGTAGCTCAAACTCTTGGGCTCAAAAGATCCTCATGCCTCAGCTTCCCAAATAGCTAGGACTACAGGAACCCGCCACAATGCCCGGCTAGTTTTTCAGTTTTAGTAGAGATGAGGTCTTGCTCTTGCTCAGGCTGGTCTCCAAGTCCTGGGCTCAAGCAATCCTCCCACCTCAGCCTCCCAGAGTGCTATGATTATAGGCGTGAGAACAGTGAGAGTAGCCTCTCCGAGACTGTTCTGCCGATGCAACAAACTTCAACAACTTATATAAGGGATAATTTCAAAAGCATACTAAAAATATCTTATACTTATGTGATGTAGATAGGTAAATTAAATGTAACAATCCAAAAAATAACCAAAGAAAATCCTTATTGAAAAAACATCAGGGGCCTGGCGCCTGTGGCTCAACAGGCTAAGGCGCCAGCCACGTACACCTAAGCTGGTGGGTTCGAATCCAGCCCGGGCCTGCCAAACAACAATGACGGCTGCAACCAAAAAAAAAAAAAAATGGCTGGGCGTTGTGGCGGGCGCCTGTAGTCCCAGCTACTTGGGAGGCAGAGGCAGGAGACTCGCTTGAGCCCAGGAATTGGAGGTTGCCGTGAACTATGATGCCACAGCACTCTGTCCAGGGTGACAGCTTGAGGCTCTGTCTCAAAAAAAAAGAAAAGAAAAAAACATCAGGGTGGCGCCTGTGGCTCAGTGGGTTGGGCGCTGGCCCCATATACCAAGGGTGGCAGGTTCGAACTTGGCCCCAGCCAAACTGCAACAAAAAATAGCCGAGCGTTGTGGCGGGCACCTGTAGTCCCAGCTACTCGGGAGGCTGAGGCAAGAGGATCGCCTAAGCCCAGGATTTGGCGGTATCTGTGAGCTGTGACGCCACGGCACTCTACCGAGGGCGATAAAATGAGACTCTGTCTCTCAAAAAAAAAAAAAAAAGAAAAAGAAAAAGAAAGAGAAAGAAAGAAAAAACCATCATACAGACCATTACCCTGCTGATTAACAGACTTGGCCGTGCCTGGCCTCTTAGTTACTTACCACTTTTGTGGTGAGAACAGCATTTTTCAAGAATACAATATATTAACTATGGTCCAGATTTTTAAAAACTTATTCCTACTATCTAATTGAAATTTTGTATTCTTTGACCAACATCTCCCCAACTTCCCCACCAATCATCCCAGCCCCTGGTAACCACCATTCTACTCTCTACTTCTCTGAGATCAACTTTTTTAGATTTCACATATCAGTGAGTTCACGAAGCATTTTTCTTTCTCTCTCTCTCTTTTTTTTTTTTTTTTTTTTTGAGACAGAGTCTCACTATGTTGCCCTCAATAGAGTGCCATGGTGTCAAGGCTCACATCAACCTCAAACTCTTGGGTTTAAGTGATTCTCTTGCCTCAGCCTCCCAAGTAGCTGAGACTACAGGCACCCACCACAACACCCAGCCATTTTTTGTTGTTGTTGCAGTTGTCATTGTTGTTTAGCTGGCCCAGGCTGGGTTCAAACCTGCTAGCCTTAGTGCATGTGGCTGGCGCCGTAACCACAGTGCTACGGGCACAGAGCCACGAAGCATTTTTCTTTCTGTGCCTAGCTTATGTCACTTATTTCACCTCCAGGCTCAGCCACTGTCTTAGTCTGTTTTCTGTTGCTTATAACAAGGATACCTAAAACTGAGGAATCTATAAAGAAAAGGCATTTATTTCTAACACTTTTTTTTTTTTTTGAGACAGAGCCTCAAGCTGTCACCCTGGATAGAGAGCTGTGGCATCACAACTCACAGCAACCTCCAACTCCTGGGCTCAAGTGAGTCTCTTGCCTCAGCCTCCCAAGTAGCTGGGACTACAGGCACCTGCCACAATGCCCGGCCATTTTTTGGTTGCAGCCCTCATTGTTGTTTGGCAGGCCCGGGCTGGATTCGAACCCGCCAGCTCAGGTGTACATGGCTGGCACCTTAGCCCGTTGAGCCACAGGCGCCAAGCCTATTTCTAACACTTTCGCATGATAAGCCCAAGGTCAAGGGGCTACATCTGATGGTAGCTTGTTTGTTGGTGGGAACTCTGTAGTCTCAAGGCAGCTCAGGGTACCACATGGCAAGGGCTGAGCTCCCATCCAACCTCCCAAAGTGCTGGGATTATAGACCTGAACCACTGTACCCAGCCCTTTCATACATTTTGTATTTTTTTTTTTTTTTAACAATAGAGACATCATGTTTACTTTCTAAAAGTTTCCTTTGAATCTTGACACAACCGCCTTGCTTTAGGGTAACCTGAAGGATGCCAAACCTCAAAGCAAAATGGAAGACATTTTCTGACAAGGCAAATGTTTAGGTCAATGCTTCCTCATACAGTTAGCATTCCAAGTGAAATCAACAGGAAGACATAAAATTTTCACTGCATAGCCATCAGCATAGCTGGGTTCAACTGCTTTGTTTTCATTCTCAAGGGAGAGGAAAGGTGCTTGCTGTCAGGCATTATTTAACCAATGAGTGGTGGTATGTGCCTCTTTACTTGAGGCCTTCCAGAATATAGTCCAGCCACCTTGCTCCATGGGTCACATGTAGTCCTGAAGCATGCACCACGATATATCAACCCAAGTTTTAAGAAAGATAAGCAGAGGCAGTCACTCCCTCAGAGTACTGTGAGGTAGGCTACAGAGCATTCAAACAAAAGCTTAACAAAGACAAAGTCTACATAGTTTGTGACAAGGCATGAAGAGGAGAATTAAACTTTCAACCATAAAATGGGTTAGTCATCATCTAGGAGTAGGAGATGCTTACCTGGAGCAGGAGATGACATGGAAATCCGATTCTATTGAGAGTCTGTACATGGTCTGGCAGAAAACATGCCAGAGCTAAACACTGCAATTCTTTTCTTTTGAGGAAAATGACTCCTAAGGGAGTACGTGAAGTTAGGGCCCTTTTCCCACAGTCTTGCCTATTCAGCCATCCAGAGCTTGAAGGTCCTATCATATGAGCATGTGGCTATGAGCTGTCCATTTAAAGAAATGTGTAGACCCATCACTTTTTGTGGCCAGCCAGAGTCTCCAGTGGGGACCAACCTGGGTGGTCCAGATCTTGGTGTAATCACAGGAACCAGTGAGCAGGAAGTTCCCATGGATGGGTTCAAACTTAACACCAGTCACTAAGTTCTGATGGGCAGGGATGGTATAGATGCAATGTCGCTGCCGAAGGTCCCACACTTTGCATGTGTTGTCCCCACTGCCAGTTGCAATGTGGTAGCCATTGGGGGAGAAATTTATTCCATAGATTTCCTTCAGGTGGCCTTCTAGGAACATGATACAATGTCGCATGCATAGGTCCCAAACTCAGCCAAATGCATCCAGTACCTGCCAAAGAGCCATCTGGATGGAAGGCAATGTCATGCACACCCCTGCAGTGGCCTTCCTGATGCAAGATCTCATCTTGAGCCTCCAAATCCCATAAGCGCCACGAATGGTCATAGCAGGTGGTGCCCAGGAAACGTCCTGATGGATGCCACATTCCCCGGGCCACGCGCATTGTATGGCCTTCAATATTTGCCACGGTTCATCATTGGCAAGACACCAAAGCTTCACAGAGCCATCAGCAGTACAAGAAGCCAGGTTGACATCTTTTTGGTCCAAGGAGACAGTGGCTTGGGGATGGAATACAACTGTCCCTACTTTCGTGTTATGGCCTGGAAGAGTGTGAAGGAGGATGCAATCAGGAATAGACCAGAGCTTGCACAGCCCACTCCAACAAGCTGTGGCCAGTATCATGGAATTGGGACTAAAGTGACAGTAGGAGGTAGGCTGATCATCTCCAATCTGACTGCAGAAATTATTTAAAGAACACAGAGATTTGTGCAGCTCCTGGATCTGGGAGGTTCTAGTTGTCTCAGGAATCTCTTTATGGAGATGAGCCTCGTTCAAGCATTTCATTGCCCTGGGCAGTGAATAATTAGCAATCCACAGTCTAGTCACCTTCAAGCTGTTTGGTCCTTCAGGGTACCAGGTTTGCCCATACAGTCCTTTGGATTTCTTAGATTTCTTATCATTCTTCTTGGTCTTTTTTAAGGCCTCACTACCAACTACTGAGAGGATATTTTTAAGCCTTTCTCTTCTTTCAACAGAGCCTTCTCCAAAAAATGTGATGGGTTCCCCCAAAGCTCTAAGGCAAGTCTTGACCTCAGAGTTATCTGTGGAAACAGTGATTTGCTGAGTTCGCTTCCATCTTTCAAATCCAGTCAATGCTTCTGCCAGGCGCTCACTGCTGTCTTCCTCAGTTTCAAAAACTTCTCCAAAGGTATGTCCTGTTTCCATTCCTGCTTTAAGTCCTTTTTCTTCCCAAATCTCAGACTTTACTTTAGCCAGACTCTCCCTCTCCTTCTCTTCCAAACTTCTATAAGGAATGTGTAGTTTCTTCCCAACAGGAGCTAGTAAATCATCAGGTGCTTCAGGTTTGGCTGCCTTTCAGGAAATCTGCAGGGAAGCCCATGAGGAATCCCGCAACAAAGGCCATGGGGAAGCGCTTGAGGAAGCCATGCTGAGCTCTAGCGCGTCCTTCCACACGCTCTGCAAAGCAGAACTGTGTCACTAAAGCAGAATTTTGTCACTGACTGGAAGGGAGCTCAGAGCTGTCACCCCGCTCAAGGTGGCCCAGGGCATGATAGGAGTTACAGCACGAGAGAATCTGGTTGCCTGCAGGTGACATGTTCTCTAGAGGTTCCAAGGAAAGCATTAAGTTGATTTTCTTTTAATGTGGTGTGAGAGAATGTTGTAATTTCATTCTTTGGAATGTGGCTATCCGGGCTCAGTGGTAGAGCGCAGGCCACACACACCGGGGCTGGCAAGTTTGAACCTGGCCGGGCCTGCTAATATCAACAATGACAACTACAAAAAAAAAAAAAAAATAGTCGGGCATTGTGGCGGGCGCTTGTAGTCCCAGCTACTTGGGAGGCTGAGACAACAGAATCACTTAAGCCCAAGAATTTGAGGTTGCTGTGAGCTGTGACAACACAGCACTCTACCGAGGGTGACATAATGAGACTCCGTTCAAAAAAAAAAAAATGCAGGTGACGCCTGTGGCTCAAAGGAGTAGGGCACCGGCCCCATATGCCAGACATGGCGGGTTCAAACCCAGCCCTGGCCAAAAAAAAAAAAAAAGAATACGGATATCCAGTTTTTCCAATGCTGTTTATAAAGAGACTGCCCTTTCCTTGTTGGGTGTTTTTGACACCTTTGTAGAAAATCATTCGGATGGCAGTGCTCATAGCTCAGTCTGCAGGACACTGGCCAAATACACCTACGAACCTAGCTAGGGCCTGCTAAGCAACAATGACAACTGCAACCCCCAAATAGCCGGGCGTTGTGGCAGATGCCTGTAGTCCCAGCTACTTGGGAGGCTGAGGCAAGAGAATCGCTTGACCCCAAGAGTTTGAAGTTGCTGTGAGCTGTGACAATACAGCACTCTACTGAGGGTGACAAAATGAGACTCTGTCTCAAAAAAAAAAAATCCCGATGACTTTCTTCACAGAAATAGAAAAATAATCCTAAAATTTAAATGGACTCACAAAAGAGCAAATAACCAAAGCAATCTTGAACAAAAAGAACAAAGCTGGGTGGGACACACTGGCTCACACTTGCAATCCTAACACTCTGGGAGGCAGAGGCTGGTGGATGGCTTGAGCTCAGGAGGTCAAGTCCAGCTTGAACAAGGGCCAGCCCACTGTTGTTGTGGGCCCTGGTAGTCTCACCTACTTGGGGAGGCTGAGACAAGAGGATCATCTGAGCCCGAGAGTTTGAGGTTGCTGTGAGCTAAGGTGCCATGGCATGCTACCAAGCAAGGTCCACAGAGTGAGGTTGCTGTGAGCTGTGATGCCACAGCTCTCTACCCAGGGCGACAGCTTGAGACTCTGTCTCAAAAAAAAAAAAATAAAATAAAAATAAAAAGAAATAAAAAGAAAATCATTTGGCTGTAAATGTGTATAGATTTATGTCTGGGCTCTCTATTCTGTTCCATTGGTGTATATGTCTATTTTTGTGGTAGTAGCATGCTTCACAGAGCCATCAAACAGGATTACCAAAACTTCCTGATAGTTTGAAACAAAGTGGTATGATGCCTTCAGCTTTTTTTTTTTTTCCTTGAGATGGAGTCTCACTCTGTGGACACTACCCCAGGTATGTGGGGCCGGTGCCTTACTCCTTGAGCCACAGGCGCTGCTCATAGATTGCATACTTCTTATGAGAATCTAATGCCTGGTGATGTGAGGTGGAGATATAATGTGTTTGAATCATCCTGAAACCACGCCCCACATCCCCAGTCTATGGAAAAATTGCCTTCCATGAAACTAGTCCCTGGTATCAAAAAGGTTGCAGATTGCTGCTGTAATCTTTTTGCATGATTCTTGCCTAGGCTTCATGTAGTTTCCTCACACAAATGCAGTGATCAATGGCCTGCTGAAGGTCCCAGGAGGACCCTCTGTAAAGGGTTCTCTGTTAGCAGCTATCTCCTCTCTGGTTCTGTGACCTATGAACTCTAGGTGTGCTGGTCTACATGGACTCTCAGCGCTGTCTCCTCAACTTGGGAAGTGTGCAGGGTCCTGCCTGGGTTCTTCTCCCTGAGTAGACACCTGGAAAACCCACCAACGCCACGAGCTGAGGAATTCATAGGGCTCACCTCATTTGTTTCTACTATCCTTCATTTTCTGATGTCCATTGTTTTTCTAGCTGTTGTTACTTGTATTTTATCTAGTTCTATTGCTGTTTCAAGCAGGAAGGTAAGTCCTGTCCCTGTTGCCCATTTTGGTTGGAAACAGAAATGCTTTCTTGAAAAAAAAACATTTTTTTTTTTGAGACAGATATTTCTCTGTCACTGCTGGAGTGTATTGGCTTGATCATAGCTCACAGTAGCCCCAAACTCCTGGCCTCAAGTGATCCTGCAGCCTCTATCTCCCAATGTGCTGGGATTGCAAGTGTGAACCAATGCACTTGCCTTTCCCTCTACTTTAAAAAATTTACTTTGCTGGCCAGGAGCAGTGGGTCACACCTCTAATGCTAGCACTCTGGGAGGCTGAGGCAGGTGAATTGCCCTGAGCAACAGCGAGACCTCATCTCTAAAAATAGTCTGGTGTTGTGGTGGGTGCCTATAGTCCCAGCTCCCAGCTACTCGGGAGGCTGAGGCAAGAGGATTTGTTAAACCCAAGCGTTTGAGCTTGCTATGCACTATGATGTGACGGCACTTTACCCAGGGTAACACAGTGAGATTCTGTCTAAAAAGCAAAATTGCTGGCTTAGTGCCTATGGCTCAGCGGGCTAAGGCGCCAGCTACATACACCTGAGCTGGTGGGTTCGAATCCAGCCTGGGCCCACCAAACAATGACAGCTGCAACCAAAAAATGGCCGGGCATTGTGGCGGGCGCCTGTAGTCCCAGCTACTTGGGAGGCGGAGGCAAGAGACTCGCTTGAGCCCAGGAATTGGAGGTTGCTGTGAGCTGTGATGCCACAGCGCTCTATCCAGGGTGACAGCTTGAGGCTCTGTCTCAGAAAAAAGAAAAAAAAAAAACCAAAAAAACAAAATTGCTTTGCACTTCTTTTTCTCAATTCTTGAGATGTAACTGAAATTACATCTGCCCCCTTTCTAGCACCTTTACAATTGTTCGACCTTTTTTGTGAAATGCTTACAGTTGTTTGTGACATCAAAGCCCACATCATTTCCCTAGCAAGCAGAATCAGGAAAAAAAAAGTTCTCATCATTAAAAAGTTTCCTTAATCCTTAGGCAAAAGAGAATGTTAACATGTGTATCTATATGTTTTTAAACTTTTTCACATTGTACCTTTTAAAATTTTGTTCATAAAAATAAAAATTAAATTTTAGGGCAGCACCTGTGGCTCAGAGGAGTAGGGCACCAGCCCCATATGCTGGAGATGGTGGGCTCAGACCCAGTCCCAGCCAAAAACTGAAAAAAATAAAAATAAATAAATAAATAATTAAATTTTATACATTCTTTTAGTGTAATAAGAGAAATAAGAGATAAAGAGAAATATGGAAATTAAAAAGAGATAAAGGCAGTGGCAGGTTCCTGTAGTCCCAGCTACTTGGGAGGCTGAGGCAAGACAATAACTTAAGCCCAAGAGTCTGAGGTTGCTGTGAGCTGTGATGCTATGGCACTCTGCCGAGGGCAACATAGTAAGACTCTGTCTCAAAAAAAAAAAAAAAGAAAAAGAAAAAGAAAAAAGAAAGTGATGAAGGCAGAAGAAAGCAAGAAGGGAGGACAGAAAATAGGCAAAATGGGCCCGAAGCAGTGGCTTATGCCTGTAATCCTAGCACCCTGGGAGGACATGGCACTCTACCCAGCTCGACAGCTTGAGACTTTGTCTTAAAACAAAAACAAAAACAAACAACAACAACAAAAGGAATGGTTCTGAAGACAGCTGATTTTGTGCCCCATTGGTTGCCTTTCCCCAAGTTTCTGCCGCTGTCTCCAGCTTTAAGCTGACCCTTTCTTTTTGTGACATATGGATAGGACTATGAGTTTCAGTATGTGAAAATACATGTTTTAGGTAGTATGTGTGCTTTAAAATAAAATCTGCCTTCACATCTATCCTGGGAACCAAAATACTTTAATAATTGCTAAAAACTGTGCACTGCTCTAATGTCATAAAAACAATAATGGGGCTATCACAAAGTATAAACAGCTTTCAGGTATGTTCTCATTTGCTCTCTGGAATAGCTCTCTGGGATAGTACTCTGGAATGTGGTATTACCATTCTCACGTTACAGAAGATGGAGCAGCTGCTCCCTGGAGGTGGGGCATCTGGCCCAAGATCATGTAGCAAGTAAGTGGTGTCTTTAGCCAGCTCTTCTCTCCAAAGCCGCCCCCTTTCTACTACTTTTCTTCTAAGCATCTGCCTGAAAGCAATTTTGCTTACAGAAAAAGAAAGCACTTTTCAACACTCCTAATGAGTATAATCATATGTAAACTTTTAAAAAAGCGCCTGTGGCTCAAAGGGCTAAGGTGCCAGCCATTTACACCTGAGCTGGCTGGTCCGAATCCAGCCCGGGCCGCCAAACAACAATGATGGCTGCAACCAAAAAATGGCCAGGCGTTGTGGCAGGCTCCTGTAGTCCCAGCTACTTGGGAGGCAGAGGCAGGAGACTTGCTTGATCTGGAGAATTAGAGGTTGCTGTGAGCTGTGATGCCACTGCACTTTACCCAGGGTGACAGCTTGAGGCTCTGTCTCAAAAAAAAAAAAAAAAGAAAAGAAAAGAAAAGAAAAGAAAACGTTTAAGCAGCTGAGGCGCCAGCCACATACACCAGAGATGGCAGGTTTGAATCTAGCCTGGGCCTGCCAAACAACAATGACAACTACAACCAAAAAAACATAGCTGAGCATTGTGGTGGGCACCTGTTTTCCCAGCTACTTGGGAGGCTGAGGCAAGAGAATTGCTTAAGTTGGAGGTTGCTGTGAGCTGTGATGCCACAGCACTCTACCTAGGGTGACAGCTTGAGGCTCTGTCTCAAAATAATAATAATAACAATAATAATAATAAAGAAAAAAGAAAACTTATTCCTATTACTTAAAGGGGTGAGCCATGCTGGTAGGGTCAACTCTTTAGAAATCAGTTAATTATTTTGTGTGTGTGTTCCTCTTTATTATTATTGAAATTTAATCCTAATATCGTACTAACAATACTGAAGCTCTAAGTTGGAACTGCAGAGCTGAAAGCTTTTGAGTTATAAATATCAACTGAGGCTCAGCGCCTGTGGCTCAACGGGCTAAGGTGCCAGCCACATACACCTGAGCTGATGGGTTCGAATCCAGCCTGGGCCCGCCAAACAACAATGACGACTGCAACCAAAAAATGGCCAGACATTGTGGTAGGCGCCTGTAGTCCCAGCTACTTGGGAGGCGGAGGCAAGAGACTTGCTTGAGCCCAGGATATTGGAGGTTGCTGTGAGCTGTGATGCCACGGCACTCTATCCAGGGTGACAACTTGAGGCTCTGTCTCAAAAATAAATAAATAAATATCAACTGATATGTAATATGAATCAGTTTTTAAAGTCATAATTCGATTAGTGAAAAAAAAAGACAACTACTAAGGCCTCAAATTCAGCACAATCAAAAATCAAATCCTGAAAAAAATACCAACAACCTCATTATTACTTTTCTTTACTGTTCGGCAATATAAAAAATTTTAAAAAGAAAGAAAAGAGAAAAAGGATGTATAAAAGTGAATTTAACTTGCCATTTCTCTGTTTGTTTTTTTTTTTTTTTGTCGGGGCTGGGTTTGAACCCACCACCTCCGGCATATGCGGCGCCCTACTCCTTTTAGCCACAGGCGCTGCCACCATTTCTCTGTTTTTATAAGAGTAGCAACTGGACCTCAAATGAAAATTTACAACTTAGGCTGGGCATAGTGGCTCATACCTGGGAAGCCGAGAAGGGTGGATCCCTTTAGGTCAGGAGTTTGAGACCAGCCTGAGCAAGAGTGAGACCCATTTCTACTAAAAATAGAAAAATTAGCCAGTCATGGTGGCAGGTGCCTGTAGTCCTAGCTACTCAGGAGGCCGAGGTAGGAGAGTTGCTTGAGCCTAGGAGTTTGAGGTTGCTGAGGCCATGACACTCTGACCTGGGGCAACAGAGTGAGACTATATATCAAAAAAAAAAAAAAAAATTGGGCGGCGCCTATTGCTAATTGAGTGGGGTGCCAGCTCCATATATCAAAGGTGGCAGGTTCAAACCCGGCCTCCGCCAAACTGCAAAAACAGAAAAATAGCCGGGCGTTGTGGTGGGCGCCTGTAGTCCCAGCTACTCTGGAGGCTGAGGCAAGAGAATTGCCTAAGCCCAGGAGTTGGAGGTTGCTGTGAGCTGTGTGACATCAGGGCACTCCACCGAGGGTGATAAAGTGAGACTGTCTCTACAAAAAAAAAAAAAAAGAAAAGAAAAAAAAGAAACAAAAAGAAAAAAAAAATTACAAGTTAGGCCAGGGGAGGTGGCTCACACCTGTAATCCTAGTGCTTTGGGAGGCTGAGACAGGTAGATCTCTTTGAGCTCAGGAGTTCTTGAACAGCCTGAACCATAGTGAGGCCCTGTCTCTAAAACTAGCAGGGCGTTGTGGTGGTTGCCTGTAGTCCCAGCTACTTGGGAGGCTGAGGCAAGAGGATCACTTGAGCTCAAGAGTTTGAGGTTGCTATAAGCTATGATGCCACGGCACTCTACCCAGAGTAACAAAGTGAGACTCTGTCTCAAAAAAAAAAATAAATAAATAAATAACTTGGCAAAGAACAATATAAAGCAATCTGCTATCTGAAAACTACACAGATAAATCTATCATTTTTACTTAGTGTTTTTGGCATGACGTTAGAAAGTAACCAATTTAACAAAGCTGATTAATTTTCTCTGGGAATATTTTTCCTCAAAATTTCAGCCATTTGTAATAGCTCTTTGTCTTAATCCAGAATCAAAATAGTGGAGGTTGTTATTCTGTTGCCCAAGCAGAGAACAAACATTACCTGCTGTGACGACTACAATGTCACTCATCTGTGTTTTTATTCCTATCTTTGGCACGTTTTGAAGACTCCTATAACAGAACCAACCGTTCTGTTTGGGAGAATAGGCTGCCTCCCTATTTTTACGGAAAAGAAACAGAATCTTCAGTGCTGTTGTGAAAGTATTTAGCAAAGTCTTTTTTTTTTTAATTATTTATTTATTTATAATATTTTATTTTATTTTTTTAAATCATAGCTGTGTACATTAGTTCAACCATGGGGTACAGTGTGCGGGCTTCACATGCAATCTGAGATATTTTATCAACCTGATTGACATACCGTTCATGATATTTTCTCGTTTACTATATGAAAACATTTTTGATCCGTATTTAGAAGTTTTCTCCTGACCCTTCGAATATGTACCACACGTGTGATCTCACCCTTTGTCCCATCTCCCCTCACCCTCTCCCTTCCCTTCCCTCCCTCTCCCCTTTCCCCATTTTCCTGTGCTGTGCAATAATGAACATGTTCTCCTTAGCAAAGTATCTCTAGAATGGAAGAAAAAGTATCCAATGTATACACCCCTAATATGAGACAAATTCTTTATTGTTCAAGTGAATTATTTCTTTTTACTATCAATTCTTCCTTTTTAATCGCTCTTTCCTATTCTCTGAACTATATTCCTATATATATTTACATATACAGAGGGTGCCAAAAAATGTATATGCACTTTAAGAAAGGAAAAAACTTTACTAAAATTATAATATTCAAGTCACATTTGACTTCTGCAATTATAAGAGGTATAAAAGATACAAAGATAACTTGTATTCATCTTTTGTTATGGGTATACACTGAGTATTACAATTTCAATACAGTTTTTTTCCTTTCTTAAAATGTGCATACATTTTTGGCACCTTCCGTATATATTTACACGTATATACTCACATACATGCACATCAGTTATAATAAATAAAGTATGATATATAATAGAATATGTGATATGCTATTTTATCATGCATATTATGTAATATTACTTAATAGAATATTACATAACATCTGTATCGTATAATTCAATGTTGTTATAGTCTGTATATAATATATAGACATGTCTCTTTTTATTGCCTCTTGCTTTATTATACTTTGAGGATATTATATTTTTTAGAAACTGAAAGTTTGTGGCAACCCTACTTCAAGTAAGACAATCAGTGCCATTTTTCTGACAGCATGTGCTGACTTCATCTCTGTTTTGCATTTTAGGAATCTGCGCAATATTTCAAACATTATCATCACTATTATATATGTAATATAATAATCACAGTGATCTCTCATGTTATTATTCTAATTGTCTTGCAGGGCCACAAGCCACCCCCACAGGAGATAGTGAACTTAACTGGTAAATGTCTGAGCCTTCTGAGAGCTCCACTGACCAGCCATTCCCCATCTCTCTCTCTCCTCCCTATTCCCTGATACACAACAATATTCAAATTAGGCCAGTTAATAACCCTATAATGGCCTCTAAGTGTTCAGATGAAAGGAAGAGTTGTTTGTCTCTCGCTTTAATCAAAAGTTAGAGATGAATAAGCTTAGCGAGGAAGGCATGTCAAAAGCCAAGACAGGGTGAAGTCTAAGGTTGTGTCAAACAATTAGCCAAGATGCGAATGCAAAGAAAAAGTTCTTGAAGGAAATGAAAAGTGCTACTCCAGTGAACACATGAATGGTAAGGAGGTGAAACAGCCTTATTGCTGATACGGAGAAAGTTTTAGTGGTGTGGACAAAAGACCAAACCAGCCCCAGCATTCCCTTAAGCCAAAGCCTAATGCAGGGCATGGTCCTAACTCTTCTCAATTCTATGAAGGCTGAGAGAGCAAAGCCACAGAAGAAAGGCTTGAAGATAGCAGCAGTTCATGAATTTTAGGAAAGAACAAATAACATAACATAACATAACTTTACAAGTTGATGCAACAAATGCTGGTACCAGCTGTCCCCGAGTTACAAATATCTGACTTACATACAACTTGCACTTATGAATGGGGGCTATTCCAGGTAATAGGTAAATGGACCTCTTCCAACTTAACATACAAATTCAACTTGAAAGCAAACCTGCAGAACTCACCTTGTTCGTAACCTGGAGACTTCCTGTATAGACGCTGCAGCAAGTTATCCAGAAGATCCGGCTAAGATAATTAACAAAGGTGGCTACAGTACACAACAGATTTTTCAATGTAGACAAAACAGGTTTCTACTTGAAGACAGCATCTAGGAGTTACACAGTTAGAGAGAAGTCAATGAATGGCTTCAAAAGTTCAAAGGACAAGTGGACTCTCTTGTCAGGGGCTAATGCAGATGTGACTTTAAGTTGAAGGCAGTTCTCATTTTGAAAATCCCAGAATTCTTAAGAACCTGCTCTCTCCTCCAGTTGTGTTAGTATTTTTTATGTATGCGTTCTGTAATGTGAAGCTTAAGAGGATGAAAATTCAAATAAAACTCTCAGGCCAAGTTTGCATTCAGGACAAAGTGCTATTGATTAAGTGTCATTGTGATTGAGACCTATAAATTAGTTGTCTACTCTCTGTAGTCATTCTGAAATAAAGTTGTTATCACTAATAAAAAAAAGAAATATGCTATATCTGTCTATGTCCTATATATGAAACAACAAAGCCTAAATGACAGCACATGTGTTTAGAGCCTGGTTTACCGAATATTTTAATACCACTGTTGAGACTTAACATCTCAGAGAAAGAGATTCCTTTCAAAACATTACTGCTTATTGACAATGCACATGGTTACCCAAGAGCTCTGATGGGGATATACAGGGAAATTGATGCTATTTTCCTTGCCCCTAACATCCATTCTGCAGTCCTTGGATCAAGGAGTCATTTTAACTTTCAAATATTATTGTTTAAGAAATACATTTTGTAAAGTTATAGCTGCTTTAAATAGCGATCTAAAAATCACTTTAGGTCTGGGCAATGTAAATTGAAAATTTTCTGGAAAGGATTCACCATGATAAATGCCATTAAGAGTATTTGTGATTCCAGGAGAGGAGGTCAAAATATCAATACGAACAAGAATTTGGAAGAAGTTGACTCCACCCCAAGTGGATGATTTGAGGGGTTCAAAATGTCAGCAGAGGAAGTCGCTGCAGATGTGGTAAAAATAGGGAGACACTAGAAGTAGAAGTAAAGCCCGAAGGTGTCACTGAATTACTACAATCTTATGATAAAATGTTCATAAGTTTCATAAGGAGTTGCTTCTTATGGATGAGCAAAGAAAGTGGTTACTTGTGATGGAATCCACTCTTGATGAAGATCCTGTGTCAAAATAATAGTAAAAGGTTTACAGTATTATATGAACTTAGTTGATAGAGCAGTGGGAATATTTGAGAAGACTGATTTTGAAAGAATTTCCACTGTGGGTAAGATGCCATCATAAACCATATCATATGCTACAAAGAAATCTTTCATAAAAGGGTCATAAGATGCCATCATAAACCATATCATATGCTACAAAGAAATCTTTCATAAAAGGGTCAATTGACATGACAAATTTCATTGTTGTCTTGTTATAAGAAATTGCCACAGCCACCTCAACCTCTAACAATCAACATTCATCAACATTGAGGCAAGACCCTCCACCAGCTAAAAGATTATGACTTGCTGAAGACTCAGATGATTGCTAACATCTTATGGTGACAAAATATTTGAATTAAGGTACATACATTGGTTTTTTTTAGATATCATGCTATTGTATACTTAATAGACAACTATATAGTGTAAACGTAACTTTTATATGCACTGAAAAACCAAAAAAAATGTGTGACTCACTTTATTGCAGTGGTCTGGAACCAAATCTGCACCCTCTCCAAGATATGGCTGTATTCTCTTATATCATACCTTATACTTTATTCAGAGAGAGTGTGTGTGTATGTGTGTGTACAAGGGATTCAAGTTCTCACTGAATGTTTAGAACAATAAATTAAAAAACATACAAAGTAAGAAAACATTTCACATGTTTTTCACTCAGTAGTAATTTTCACTGGGTCCAGGCACAAGAAGGTAAAGATCGACTTACCCATTGAGTTTGCTTTTCCTCAGATTTTGGGACTTAAAATTCTAGGGCTGTTTGTTTGTTTATTTTTGTTTGTTTGCTTATTTGCTGTTCCACTAACTAACACTACTTCTAGGCATAAGGACTTCAATCTGGTACAGCACTCTGTTCTCCATGAGAATTTTCCTTCCTTCCCTTCCCTTTCCTTCCTTCCTTCCTTCCTTCCTTCCTTCCTTCCTTCCTTCCTTCCTTCCTTCCTTCCTTCCTTCCTTCCTTCCTTCCTTCTTTCTCCCTCCCTCCTTCCTTTTTTCCTTCTTTCCTTCCATCACCAGTGTTTTAATTATGGAAGTAGAAACTATGTGAAAAATGTAATATTTTTGGACCCTTTGTTTTGAGTTGTGTGTTTTGCTTTATCTTGGAGAGTATGAGGGTAAGATATTTCTCTCCAGAAACTCAAATCCACTGCCTCAGCTGCATCTCCAAGTCATGAGTACGATCTAATTCATCGCTTTAGCAAAATATATAACAGATATATTTAATTTGATACTACTAAAATATATATCATATAATTAATAGTACCAAAGAACTGGTCTTTTATTTGAACTTTTTTCATTTTATCTGTTTGAATATATGCATTTGATCAGGAAGAGCATATGCATTAGACTTCAGACAGAACTATCTATAAGATAGTTGATCTATACCTTGACATTAACAGTATTAGATAATACAGCAAATACCTTAGTGGATTAAATCTGTACATATGTATAACATGTGTAGATAAAAATTAACAAAAATATTTAACCTCCCTTAATTATTTTTAACATGAAAGATATAAATTCAAAATATAGTAGGAAAGAAAGTCTTTACCTGCGAATGTTTTCTTCTTAAACCACACATATCTCCATCTTTCTTTAAGGCTGCATAGTATTCCATGTACCACAATTTATTAATCCATTCGTGGGTTGATGGGCATTTGGGCTTCTTCCACAACTTAGCAATTATGAATTGGGCTGCAATAAACATTCTGGTACAAATATCTTTATTATGATGTGATTTTTGGTCTTCAGGATATATA